>CAWUFW010020285.1:0-156377 GCA_963921515.1 Calotriton arnoldi | reverse complement strand
CCGCTACCATGGCGGTCGGTATGTTTTTCCGACCGCCATCGTAATCGACCCCTTAGATTTCATGTTGCATTTGTTGACTCCATATGCAACCAGTGGTTGGACAAAAAATGCCGAACTGGCTAAAGGTGTCACATATAACATGGTGTTACTTGGTAACCAAGGAGGCTCAAAAACGCATATTGCTCAAAAAAGAATATAGTCAATCACCATTTGATATATTGTTGTGGTTGGCGAGGACAATTTATATTAATTCTGAAAGTATCTCTTGATGCTTGTATTATATACGTTGTGAAGCAGGATTATTATCAAACAGTGCATGCTCGGGATGTATAAAGGTCATATATATATATACAGTTGTGTTCAGCTATAGGGGACAGAGTAGAATGATGGCTGTGAGTCTCACTCCTCGGAACACAGATTCACACCAGGAGTAGTTCTAACACCTGTGACGAGTTTCGTAGCCGGAGAGCTGCCTCACGCGTGGAAATGCAATCTGACACCGGGCAAACTATGGCATATTTCGGAGTGCAATCTCACACCTTGGAGTGCAGTCTTGCACCATGCAACTAGGGTGCTGTCTCTCATCGGATAGTACAGTCTCACGGCCGAGTGGCTCCCCGCACCTGAGAATATAGTCTGATGCCAGTAAACGTAGTGTCACGCCTGGAGTGCTGTCATACCTGGTGGTACACTATCTCGCTTGCAGTGCTGTCTCACCCCAGGGATTTAAGTGTCACTTCTGACTTCTTTCTAACATATGTGAGTACAATCTCAGCCTGGAGTGCTGTCTCTCACTTGGAGTGCCGTTTGCCATTTGGTAGCGCAGTCTCAAAGCACGAGTGCTCTCTCTCACGCTTATAAATGCAGTCTCACAGAAGGAGTGCTTTCTCACACCTGGGAGTGGCGTCGCCCATTTGGGAGCGTGGGCTCGGCTCTTGGGTGCATTTTCACCCCTGGGGTTGCAGTCTCACACTGGAGTGTTGTCTCACTTCTCACACTTGGCTATGGATTTAATGTATTCGCTAGCCCAGGAATCATCGAGTGCTGACAAATATGAACTTTATTTCAACCCCCATAAAACTCACTGCTGTGCGCACTGTTTAACGGGGGCAAACACTGAACTCGGGGCCAGACTGGTTCTTTTAGTCACCAGAAAGGCAATGCTATCCAAACAGTTCCATGCCACACAATTCAACTCCACACATTTCCAATTTACACCACATACTTCCACACCAAACTACATAATTCAACTCAACAACACAATTACACAGCACACCACAAAATTCCACATCATGGCACAAACTTTAACAGCACACCACATAACTAAACTCCACTACATATCACTCCACAACAGAAAATGCACTTCCACATAATTACACTCCATAACACACAATCCCACTCCACAAAATTCAAATAACTCAATACCACATAAGTACTATTCACATATTTCCACTGCACACCATGCCACATAATTCCAATTAAACCATATAATTCCACTATACACCACATACATACACTCCATAACACATAGGTAAAAGACGTTGTCATTTACAACGCCAATAGCTTTAACTCAAGGAAATGCGAGACCTATTGCATTTCCAATGCTTGTTGAATAATGTGACGTCTACCCGTTTTATATTATTTTTCCAAATCCTTTTCAATGTATCCATTTCTAAATTCTTGTTGTCCCTGCATTATCCTATTTACTTATTTTCTATATTTCAAGTTTCTCTACTTTACGTCAAACTGTCTCTTGTTACTAGTCTGTCTGTAGTTTCCTTTCTTCTGCTTTTTCAGTCAGCTTTCCCTCTACCCTTTTGTGGACTGCCTAGTGGTGGTACTCTAAGACTCAGAGAACTCATTGGTCACATAGTACTACTACTACTACTCCTCTGCAGTGCAGATTGCATGGCCATTGCCCAAGTAAGGTATTCTACGCATGTAATAGATGAGAAGGCTTAATCACTAAAACAAGAGAGTGGCAATGGTCACGTTGGACACCCCAACGTTGTGTCTTCTTATTTGCTAGGCTTAGTATTTTTAGCAGCAGTTGGTGAACTGATGACTGTGCACCATGTCTGGGAGGAAGTACGAGGAGGACGGCTCCATTGAATTTGCCAACCGAGGCCATATGCAGTTTTTTTCTCAAAACATCAGATTCATCAATCAATAGCTCCAGCCACTCCTTAACAGCTTGTCTCTTGTCTTGACTTCAGGCTTTTTAAAAAAAAATTCCACCAACAAAATGCCCAACCTGATATTTTTGATAGAATATACTGTCTGTCATGTATCCAAATTGTAGTGAATGAAGTGTGTGTTTTTTTTTATTTTGCTATAAAACAATTAATTGGGGGAGGTGTATCTGGCATCTAAGAAATGTGTAATTTTTTTTTCTAGCCGCACCGACCACCAGTGCCGGGGCCAGCAGTGACGGCACAAGCCAATCTGCAAATGCAGCAGCAGAAGGGGGTGAGCCAGAGGCAGTGGCGGGCGATGGTAAGTCATATTGCTTGCTTATTATTGACAATTAATTATATTTATAAGCTCACTGTAAAGGTGTAGTCTTGTTGAATTGTGAACAACAGGTGAACACAGCAGGAGTTGAAGTTTAGCTGAGTAACTATTGGCCGCTCCTATCTTCAACTCAGCAGAGAACGTTTCATGAACAAGACCTTTAACTATGGGTTGTTGGAAAAGGGAAGCATGGAAGTGGAAAGGTTGGATGAAATGTAATATATATGACTGAAACCGAAGGATGCTTGGGTGAAAGCACTAGATGCATAAATAGTACTATAGGTGGCTGATAGCTAGGATGCATGGGTGGGTGAAGGATGGATGAAAGGTTGGTATATGGGTAGGAAGCTTGCCTGGGTGGGTGAAAGTGTATGTGTGAAAGGATGCCTGCCTGGGTGGGCAGAGTACATGTGGCTGGTGGCCTTGGAGGATGAGGCAGAAGCTGCTGCAGATGCCCCGGGCCCCAGCCAGGTCCCAACAACCACCCTACCACACCGTCGCCGCGGTCCAATGGGCATCCACCGGCACCGCCGTCATTCCACCAGCACTGCTGCTCCCCCTTATTTCCGCCACTTTGAGCGCCGCATCATGCAAAGGCTGGTGGATATTGAAGCCAGGCAGGAACGGGTAGAGAGGCACCTCGAGAAGCTCCGAACCCGCCGTTAGTGCTCTCTTCAGCCCCTTTTTTAATCTGTTTTTGGGTGAGTGGGTGGGAGTTGGGGGATTGTTGGGTTTTTCTTTATTTATGATCATTTTTGGACACTACTTGGACATTGGTCGGGGTTAGGGAGAGGGGTGGGTCAGCTGTGGGTTTGCTATTTTGTTCAGGGAATAATAAACTTTTCATACTTTCACAATTTGTGATTAATTTATGAATGATTTAAAAACAATTTGGTGGGGTTTTTGATTGTTTGTTTTACTTCTCACTGCTGCCTTTGCTGTAGCCAGTTTTAAAAATCTGCTGATAGTGTAAATAATAGTGATGCAGTACCCTCCCTTGTCCTACTACTCTCTCCTCCTAGCCTCTGCAGTCTACTCTGCTACTACTATATATTATTATTAACCCCTAAGGACTAGGAGGAGGTAGGGGGTGAATTATCATTGTATAGAATGATTGTCGTTCAATCACTGTTCACTTCTCTCACCTGATTAGATGAAGCGAGGGCTCCATGGTTTCCCAAGGTGCCATCATGGTGGTGGTAGTAGTAGCAGCATGCATTGCTAACGTTTCTTTTTATATTGAAGGCAAACTCATCAAAACTGAAGCGAGGTCCCGCTCCCATCTAGATGAACTAGAATTGTAGGATAAGGACTCGGAGAGTGGGGACTATTCATCGAAAGGGAAGTTAACAAACTGAAATAAAAAAAAAACTAGGTTAATGCTGTTATATCTATGCAAGCTTGATGACAGTCACCAGAGACTAGATTACTAGAACAGACTCAGTCTCAGACACAAGAAGAGAGTATGATAAGCAAGGAAAAATTGAATTAATCAGAACAATGTTGAGCTACTACGAACTGTACGAAGTTCTGTTGCTTTCGCCACATCCGCCCCACCAAGTGTGTGATCAATTAATGGTGTAAAAATTGTTAAGTCAAGCCCCAATCAATTACACAGCCTGGGGGAAGAGGGTTAGGGGCTTGATGAATGGTTGGGAAGGGGGATTTGAGGGAAAGGTTTGACAAAGACAAACACTACACATGGACAACACTCATCTTGGCAGCCGACCATCATAAATCTGTTATGGGAGGAATAGGAAATGCATGCATGATGATGAGTGGTTCTAGACAAGTACAGGGCAGTTTATTAATTATGCAATTGTCTGTCTGCTCCCAGAGAGCCCCAAGTTAAATACATTACATTTATGTTCTGTTGTACCGGGCTTAGAAAGATAGCAAATACAATTAAAATATCTGTAGGAGTAAAATAAGCAAACATAAACAACACACACAGTCGTAATGATTAAAGAGAAAAAATAGATACTGTATAAATTGGGAGTTGCATCTCCTTCCACATTCCTATTGGACTGTCGGCCCGTGAATATTGTGTGCCTGGCGGATGCGGTTTGGTAATGAGTGTGAGTTTTTTTCCAGTATGGCGCAGGGTAAAGGGCCTGTAGATGGAAAAACAAAAAGGATATTGAAAAATCAAGGAGAAAACAAAAAGTTAAACTGCATAAGGAGTGCAACAAGATGACTTTCAAAGGCAGCATGGTTAAATCTGACTCTGTTTCCGGCAGTTACCTTCCCCACCCAAACTCCACTTAGCTTCGGATTTGAGCCAGACAGCACTGAGTACACATGCATAGTATACACACAGCAACATAGCATTTTCCAAATGAAGTAAAAAATCAATGCACTGCTGTCAGTCACACCACACTTGCCGCCCACCACCACTACACAGACATGTAGGTCTGGTCTGTGTTGTTGTTTACCTTTAGGCCACTTCAAAGTCATCATAAGTCATCCAAATCGGTTGGTTTCAGTGAATTAGAAATATTCCATCTTCTTCTGGTGGCATTTCTCTAAGTAGTCACGCTTACGCCCGGATTTATTCCATCAATCATCTCTGATCCTCCTGACCTGACTCTGATTGTGAGTATGGTCATGGTGTCCAACTCCGAGTCCCTACCAACAGTGTCCGAGTCCCGAGTGAGTCCTCCAGACTCGTCCACTCCAGACTCAAAATGCAATGGAACGGCCTGTAGTAGTACAATTTTGTTATTGAACAACAAGAAGGGAAAGATTGACTTGAGTCACTTTGTAGAATAGACATTCACAACAAACAACAATCACTCATCGTGCAATGCATCCCATCATTTACCTTTTCTTCCAGGGCAGTCCCTCTAGGTTAGGAAAGGATAGATAGATAGTCAGGGCCCAGGGTTTGAGGCAGGCACACATTTATTTGAATTCTCCATCCAATGTCTGGCTTGAGGGAAATAGCTTTTGGGCGTGTCAGGAGTGGACTTTACTTCTTCATTGACTGTCCACAGTTGCAACTCTGATCCGGCAATAAAAAGAGTAAGATGGTGGGGATGGATTTGTGAACCAGAAAGACAGTGACACACACAAATATTAATGTAAATAATGTTCCTTAGTTATATCTTTTTTTGGGGTGTCAAAGAAAGAAAGAAAGTAACTGGAAATTGAAAGAGCCAAGTTGTCAGGGAAGTAGAGCTCATCCTCAAACTCTGGTGGTTCGCCCAGAAGAATGTCACCTAACACACTACTTCCATAACCTGAGTCACCGTCATCATCTTGCTGCTGTGCTACTTCAGGTATGGTGTAATCCAGTGGTATAAAGTGCTGATTCATTTTGATCATGGTTAACCTCTCCACGTTTTGAGGCGAGAGAGTGGTCCTTCTCACTGTCAGAACGGCACCAGCAGCACTGAAAACATGCTCAGCAGAGACACTTGTGACAGGGCAAGCCAGTTAGTTTATCGACAGCCTGCTGAGCACTGGCGCCTTTTCCCATACCAATACAGCAATGGGTTTTGATCAAAGTAGACCTCTGTTGGGTCATCCAGATAGGCCTGGACCATCCGCTCAATGCTCATGGGTGCTCCGCTTTGCTCGGCATCTTTTGCCTTTACCTCAGCACTGGACTTAAGCCCTTGCTGTAGAAACCATTCCTGTGCTGATTTTGGGGCGATGCTACTGTTCTTGTTGTTGTTGATGTTGTTCCTGGTATTGTTGGTGGTTTTGGCTGCTGTGAGCCACCCACACTGCCCTCAGGCTCTGAAGTTGAACTTGAAGGCTGACCTGCAGTACTTGTTGTGCCCTGAAGTAGCTGGCCTCCAATTCCCGGCCGTTATTTTTGTAGCTGACTGGTTTGCACAGCTATCCAAGTTTTGTAGCTGGCAAGTGTGCAGTATCGGTTTGTACCGTGGATCAAGAATTGTGGCACAAATGTAATGGTTGGATGACACAATGCCTCCTTGCACTCAGACAAGACGGAAGTCCTCATCCTGGGCTCATCACCCTCCGCCTGGGACGACTCTTGGTGGCCCCCGGCCCTGGGCACCGCGCCCAAGCCAACGGACCACGCACGCAACCTGGGCTTCATCCTGGACTCCTCCCTGTCGATGACCAGACAAGTCAACGCCGTCTCATCTTCGTGCTTCAACACCCTGCGCATGCTCCGCAAGATCTTCAGATGGATCCCCACTGAAACCAGGAAGACCGTCACCCAGGCACTCGTCACCAGCCGACTGGACTATGGGAACACCCTCTACGCCGGAACCACAGCCAAACTTCAAAAAAGACTCCAGCGCATCCAGAACGCCTCCGCACGACTCATCCTGGACATCCCCGGCACAGCCACATCACCGGACACCTGAAAGACCTGCACTGGCTCCCCGTCAGCAAGAGAATCACGTTCAGACTCCTCACCCACGCACACAAGGCCCTCCACGACCTGGGCCCCAAGTACCTCAACGACCGCATGACCTTCTACACGCCCACCCGCCAGCTACGATCAACCAGCCACGCCCTCGCCACCGTACCACGCATCCGCAGAGCCACCGCCGGAGGAAGATCCTTCTCCTACCTGGCAGCCAAGACCTGGAACTCCCTCCCCACTCACCTTCGGCGAACCCAGGACCATCTCTCCTTCAGGAAGCAGCTCAAGACCTGGCTGTTCGAGCAGTAACTTACCCCCTCCCCCAGCGCCTTGAGACCCTCCCGGGTGAGTAGCGCGCTCTATAAATGCCGTGATTGATTGATTGATTGTATTTTCAGATAAGCGAAGGGGAAACAGCCTTAATGACGAATCTTTAACAACGACGGTACTAAACAACAAAGTTTAACAACGACCTTACCTGAACAACGACTCGATTAAACCACGGCTTACATGAACATACCAGGAATGATCTCGGTAGTGGTTAATGGAGTCTCCTCTCCCACCCCTATTTCCTGGTTTGGAGCGAGGCGGAAGTGGTTCGCAGCATGGACAGGCGAACAGCTTCAAAGTTCCGGTGTCTTGTATCTTGTTGCTTGAAGGCAACGTGCACCAGGATTCCAGCTCGGATTTGTTTGCCGTGGATTCTTTGTTTTAGCTACTTTTCAGCTGGATGGCAGGTGCGTCTAGTTTGGGAAACTTGTGGCTGCTTTCGATATCTTTTTGTTTTGCTCGATCGCTGGGGCGAGAGCCGAAGATTAGCCTGTCCCGGACATGTGCGGCGCAGGCCTGGCAGTCCAGCTGTTCTAGTGGGACCCGGAATAAGGCCCCTCTCCCCACGGCGCGTGCATATCTGGACGTACAGTGACGGCCGCCGAGCCCAAAGAGATGGTAAATAACACTTCTTTTTATCCCACTGCAAAAATGTGAGATTGAAAATATCGCAGAAGCGTTTTAGAAGAAAATATCAACTGTCTCTCTAATTTCACAATGGCTCTGCAACCGTGTTCATCGCTTACTAGTCTTTAAATTTAGAACTCTGCATTTATTTTTAAGCGCTTTTGTTTCTTTTACGAGTCGTGCCCATAGACAAACCATTTTCTTTACAAGGAATTAGCCTTTTTTATCGAGTGTGTACATTTTAAATAATAAAAAGCAAGTTGTGCACAGAACGTGCATTTGCCTATCTACCCAAAGAATGTTTTTTTCAGTGTTGGTAGGAGGCCTACTGCAAACTTACTGAACTTGTAGTGTTAGATTCCACCACCATAGTGCTGTGATTTCTCTCCCGAGTGATCTGTAGTTGGGGCACCAGTGCCCTCTTAGCCGGATCCTGCTCACTGTCTCTACCAGGGATCAACAATTCCGCATTATTTTTTGCTGGGTGGAATCGCCCTCTAAAACTCAAGCAATTTTATCCCTTATTTTCAGTTATTTTATTGGTCTAAGTGTTTTATTACTGTCGTTTTGAAGTTCGTCCGGTATTGTAAAAAAAGAAAAACTAATGTGTTCTTTGTTTTACTTGATGTTTCAAAAATGCGTTTTTTAAAGGACTGAGTGGTATCGGGTAATGAGCTAATTGTATATTTTTCGTGGTTCAGGAAGTCGTTGTTAGGAAGGTAGTGGTTTAGAATTGTTCGTGGTTCAACATTCGTGGTTTAGGAATTCGTTGTTAAGGAAGTAGTGGTTTGATCATAGAATCAAGCGAAGGGTTGAGCTCTCCACCAACTCACATGCTTCTTTTTTTTCCACATTGCAGACACCCCCTTCAGCTGTTCCTGTAGCATGTGCAACAATGGGATAGCTTGGCCCATAGTACAGTCCTCCGTGCTGACTTCACATGTGAAGACCTCGAAAGGAAGTAGCATCTCTGTCAGGTATTTAACTAGGCCCCATTGGTCCATCTCAATGATCATGCCTTTAACAGTATCATCCCCTCTTTGCATGACATATTCATTGATTGGTCTGTACTGCTTAAACAGACGTTCAAGCATGTAATACGTTGGGTTCCAATGTGTTGGTACCTCCTGGATGAGTGCTTTAACTGGCATTCTATTACCACGTTGAATGATCCTCAGCTGCTTCCGGGCTTTAAAATAATGGCTGAAATGTGTGCAGATTCTTCTGCAGTTGGTCAGTAAGTTGCTGACTCGGTCTTCTTTTTTCAGAAAGTCTTGAACAATGATTTTAATGCAGTGCGCCAAACACAGGACCCTGAAACACCGGCCCTGAAACACAGGACCCTGAAACACAGGACCCTGAAACAGGACCCTGAAACCATGGCCTTAACTACATTACTGCCATTGTCTTTGGCAACAAAACCAATGTTTAACCCTCTTGGTCTCAGACATTGAAAGATCTTACTGTCAAAGTCTTCCAACATGTTTGCAGCAGTATGAGATTTTTCCATGGCGAACATGGCTACAGTTGCATTTTTCCGAGTGGCATTAAAAATTTCAGCAGTGTCAACACCTGCAGATATCTTTTCTCTAACCCCCACAAAAGAGATCCAGTGTGCAGTGATGTACATGTAATCAGTGGCTTGACTACTGGTCCACATGTCTGTTGTCAGGTGGATAGTGTGAACAGCACTCTGCTGCAAAGCTTGTCCAAGCAATTCCAGCACTTTGTGATGTAGTGCTGGAACAGCAACTCTGGCAAAATAGGACCGGCTGGGAACCTTCCATTTCGGGCAGATGGCTGCCACAAATTCAAGAAAACCCACCCCTTCCACAAAAGAAACAGGGAGGAGGTCCAGCGCTAGCATTTTAGCCAGCTTCGTGTTGTACAAACGTGCCATTGGTTGGATGCGTTCGTACTGCTCCTCCGACCTTGACATGCTGATAATGGAAGCCTGGATTTTTTTCTTTTCTGGTGCCACTAATGCAGGTGACTTCTTGACGCCAAATGTTAGGCTCAATGCACATTTCTTCGTTGCGGTACTCTCTTGCCTTGGACCCCTTGGTGTCTCAGCCTGGCTCTTGTGCCATTGTGATGTTGCTGATGAGGATGTGGGCGGTACCACTGCACTGCCAGGGACAGGGCTGCTTTGTGTACCAGAGAAAATGTCTCCCTCTTGTTCACCTTTCACCGTGATCGGATCTTCTACTTCTTCATCCCCTCCAACAACAATGGGTGCAGTTTTTTGGCCGCCAAGGTGCGCCACCCACTGGATCAAGTGGTGTTTTCTCAGATGGGTTCTTTGGCCTCCGGTGCCATAGTTTGCACCAAGCTTACCCCGAGTAACACCTTGCCCACAAATGGAGCATATAGCAATGTTCACCTCCTTCCTGCTAACCAAAAAGAAGTCCCAAACTGGGGAGGTCAATTTTCTGCTGCTACTGGTGCCACTTGCAATGGCAGATGAACTGGTAGGTGGGCATGATGTTTGACTCTCTGCAGTACCTACTTCTACTGAGGTGGTTGTGGTGGATATAGGCCGCTGCCGGGCCTTTGTAAATATGGAAGCTGGAGGTGGTGTTGGTGGTATCTGTGTTGGTGGTATCCGTGCTACATCCCTCACAGCAATTTGGGATGGGGTAATGTCGGTCTCCACTGGGGCGGGACTAATGTCCATGATGACTGGCTCGTCATCATCCTCCTATTCTACATCCACCTCCATAACTCTAAGGCTTTCTGGAACATTTCTTTTCCCTAGCCTTGCCTCATGGCGTGTCTCACTCTCAGACTGTGGTGGCTTCCAAGTTGCGTCTAGATCATCAGAAGGGGGGCTTGCAGAAGAAGTTGATTGACTAACCCTCCTTTTCCTTGCTGGGGATCTGGAAGACAATGGATCTTCTGAAAGAGTGGCTTGCTCTTCTTCCTCCTCTGCAGGGAGCTCGATCTCTTGAACTGCCCCTGCTTCGGGAGGAACAACTATTATTGGGGGTGGTTGCGGCTGTTGTTGCCCACTTAGTTTCATGCATTGATTGGGTACTAATTGGCGATAATGATAAGTACATTTCAACATCACTGCTCGTCGGTATTGGACTCATGATTAGACTGGCTGCTTCTGCGAAAGACATGGGCTTGGTCCGAGGTTGGTGGGGTGGGTCCACTGATGTGGGGGTGCTGCTCCCAGCTTGCTCCCCGGACACCGCTGCTGCAGGCATCATTTTTGGTTTCCCAAAAAAGGTTTGGGCGACATACCGGTGGTGGTAAGTGGCAGTGCCTTCTTCTCACTGGCAACTTTCTTGGTACTGGACCTGGTACCTTTCTTTGCGGCCATCTTGAAGATGTCAGCAGCACACAGTGGCACAAGTCGAAGAGATGTCTGTGGTCACACGTCACGTGACGTCATGCGCAGCAGGACTTCTGTCTGGCAGTACAATGGGTGATGTTGTCTCCTCCTTTTGCGCACCTAAAAGCAAAGAAGCAAGAAGAACATCAGTGAAACATGGCATTCATTGTTGTGTTCAATTACTAGAACAAACAAATATAATATAACTTAATGTGTGGTCACACTTGTTAGTGTTAATTATATATTACTATTACATTTTTTAATACCTCAGTTATTAAAACAATTAACAATACAGTGTAGCCATTTGTGAGACTTTTACAACAAGGGCTTTCATGGTGTACTGTATGTACAGTACACTCAGGAAGGATAGGACAAAAGAAAAAGAACAACAAAAATACAAATGTAACGGTTTGGCATTGTGCATCACGTGGGATGAAGCATTTAGGGAGCTGCAGCTGACAAATGATGACAATGGATGGAAGCAATAAGCCAAGAGGAACAAAGGAAAGACATGCAGGTCTATGGCAAAAGCACACTAACTGCCACCACAAAATGGCCGCCAGCCACATGATCACTCACACAACAACAACAAGCAGGAGGCCTGGAAAACAATGAACTCAAGCAGGCCTATATATATGGACACAGACTTTACAAAATGGCCCCTGGCCACATTGGGAGGATCAGCCAAGGCAAATGCTGGCCCACTATTACATACAAACATACTCACACACTGGCCAGACAAAGGAGGCATGCTAAACAACACATCTTTAATGCAACAATGGCAAAAACAAAACTCCACAGGGCTAAAAAACGTTTTGCAAGTTACAACAACCACACACATCCAACAAAGGCATTTATTTAACACACATGAAAAAAAGTGAAATACCCCCCAAAAAAACACATTTTGCATTCCTATCCAATGCCATCCATGCCCTAAATGATGTTTAACTTCAACAGACACCACAGCAACAGTTATTCCATGCACCCATGAGTAGCTCTGGGCCTATTGGTTGGAAAAACCCATTGGCAGACTAGGCAACATATAGGGGTTGGCAGAGAGCTCCACTCCGCCCGCGGACTGTGCGGAGATTTGCCTACTATGCGTTCTGCGGACAACGCGGAGTAGGCAAATCTCCGCACACTCCGCGGCGGCGCGGAGTTGACAAGCCCCCGCCTCCCACCCGCCCTATTAACAGTTACTTACAACTTTTAAAAAATGACTTAAAGTAAATACAAAAACACCATACCTTAGCTGCGGCATCCCCGGGCTGCCCTCCTCCTCTTCATCGCGTTCTATGTAAAAACTGCTCATGCGCGCGCGTGCGCGCATGCACAGTTTTCACAGGGAACGCGATGAAGAGGAGTAGTGCAGCCCGGGGACGCCGCAGCTAAGGTAAGGTGTTTTTTTATATACTTTAAGTTGTTTTTTAAAAGTTGTAAGTAATTGTTAATAGAGCGGGTGGGAGGCGGGTGGCGTAGCGGAGCTCCACCGAGTTCCACGGAGTTTGTTAACAACTCCGTGGCCCTCCGCATAGCCCCGCTACACCCACTATGCCCGGGATTAGCAACACAGTGAATCAATTCAAATCAATAACATTGCAAATTTATTAGAAAATGTAGTGAACTGTGCTACATTTTTGCTGGATAAAAGAAGAAAAAATTGCGTGCAAAACAACAACCAGCAAGAAGGCATGGCCACCGCAAAGAAGGCATGCAGGCCTAATGCAGAAGCACACTGGCTGCCCTTTCACAAAATGGCCGCCAGCCACATGGCCAGGCCACAAGAACAAGAAAAGGAAGACAGACAATGCAGGCCTATGGCAAAAGCATACTGGCTGCCTTCACAAAATGGCCACCAGCCACATGGCCAGGCCACAACAACAAGCAATAAGCCTACAAAGGGAACACAATGCTGGCCTATGGCAAAAGCACACTGGCTGCCTTCACAAAAGGGCCGCCAGCCACATGGCCAGGCCACCACAACAAGAAGCAATAATCAAAGAGGAACAAAGGGAAGACATGCAGGCCTATGGCAAAAGAACACTAACTGCCTCCACAAAATGGCCGCCAGCCACATGGTCACAACAACAACAAGCAGGAGGCCTGTAAAACAATGAACTCAAGCAGGCCTATATGGTCACAGACTTTACAAAATGGCCCCTGGCCACATGGGGAGGCTCAGCCAAGGCAAATGCTGGCCTACCAAACACACTCGCACACTGGCCAGACAAAGGAGGCATGCTAACAACACATCTTTAATGCAACAATGCCAAAAACGAAAATCCACAGGGCTAAAAAAGGGTTTGTAAGTTAGCACACACATCCAACAAAGACACATGAAAAAAAGTGAAATACCCAAAAAAACAAATTTTCCATTTTAAACCAATGCCATCCATAACCTAAATGATGTTTAAATTCAACAGACACCACAGAAACAGTTGTTTCATGGACCCATGAGTAGCTCTGGGCCTACTGGCTGAAAGACCTATTGGCAGACTACTGGGCTACATAGTGAATTAAATAAATATTGCAAATTGATGATTTCAAATGTTGGAGAAAATGTAGTGAACTGTGCAACATGTTTCCTTTATAAAAGAAGAAAAATTACTCACAAAGAAACAACTAGGCCTCTACTGAAACTACAGGTCAAACAACACAATAAATTTTTTAAAAATGATGAAAAGTACAAATAAATGTAGGCGCATTGCCCCAATCAAACAAACAACACCAATTTTCCAACTTACTTGTGAAATCTCAAATTCAAAAGTTCTCAAATCCAATGATATATGATGCAGCAGCCACAAAGGGTGATCCTTCCAGCTCCGAAACCAAATGAAAAATGAACAGGAGTTGGACAAACCACTGGGAGGAGCCTGCTGGACAGGGACAGGAAGTTGGAGACTCTGGGGCACTTCCGTCCTCTTAAAAAAAAAAAGTTAAAAAAGAAAAAGGACTCCTTGCACAAAAAAGTACAGCCAAATGTCAACCTGAGGAGTTTTTTTAATCCAAATCTTCATTTTGAGAAGGTTTTGATGCTGCTCGGGAGGTAAACTTCTCTAGATTACAGATTCTGCGTGTTCGGGATCCCGTTCTTCACAAAACTTCCGCCGGAAGTCCGATGGCGCGTCCGAATGACGTGTTCGCGATCGCAAACTCTCGCGGGACCATGCGGTCACCTAGCAAATCTTGTAGTGCTCGCGAACGGCTCGGGAAATCTCGTCAGCGATCGCAGGCACCCGGTAAGTCACTCCTGCGCGCACAAAAGCGCATTTCAGGCACGCGAACGAAAAAAAACTGCAGTCCGTTGTGGAGTGCAGAGTTTTTCTGCAACTTCGCGTTCTATTTGGAACGCGGAGTTGCCAAAACTCGGCAAACTCTACGAGCGCAGCAGAGTTTTACGCCCAGGATTAAATCCATCATCATTCTTTAACTCACTTCGCCACCCCAGTTCAGACCCAGCCATATGCAAATCAGTCTTGAACCTGTTCCTTATGGGAACAGTCCAGCCCGAACTGCCAAGCCAGGGCAAAAGTAACCTTTTAAAAGTAATCTTTCCAAAATGTTTATTTCACATTCAAATTCATCAGTCACTTGGGCTTATAATGAATTTTTCAAAAAGTCTAAAAGTAAAATTTGTAGCTGATTCCGAGGCAGAGATAACATTTATTAAACTTAACATTGTATCCGGTGGGACCGTAATAAAAAGGCTGTGGGAAATGGACATTGTAATCTCTGCGGTGGTGCCTGCGCAGGCACCGCCTTCATTGTAGGGATTACTGTCTGACCACCGCCCAACGGGCTCCTTAAGCATGTCAGAGGTGGTGGTTTTTCTCCCCACCCTCTGCGCTCTGACTGCCGGTATTCAATCAATCAATCAATCAATCATGTCACTTATAAAGCGCACTACATACCCGCGAGGGTCTCAAGGCGCTGGGGGAAGAGGGGGTGGTGCTGCTACTGATCGAAGAGCCAGGTCTTGAGGAGTCTTCTGAAGGCCAGTAGGTCTTGGGTCTGTCGGAGGTTGGTGGGGAGGGTGTTCCAGGTCTTGGCGGCGAGGTGGGAGAAGGATCTGCCGCCGGCGGTCGTTTTCCGGATGCGGGGGACTGTGGCGAGGGCGAGGCTGGTCGAGCGGAGCTGGCGGGTGGGGGTGTAGAAGCTGAGTCGTCTGTTGAGGTAGGCTGGTCCGGAGTTGTGGAGTGCTTTGTGTGCGTGGGTGAGGAGCTTGAAGGTTATCCTCTTGTTGACAGTAGTATTGTACGGTATTGTAGTCCGGCGGTCAGACCGCTGCCCTAGATGTCAGCTGAACCGCCACCGACTGCCTGTCAGGGACAGTCCACCTGACATCGCAATGAGGGACTGAATGTTCAAAAACAGCAGATGATGGACAGGCAGAAACACAAAGTCAGGGTATAAAACGTAACTCAGTGATTGTGGTTGTCTCTACTAACAAGAATGTATTACTCCCCAAAGGAACCTTCTTTGCAATCTTATAATTACAACAGATTGAAAAAAAAAACAGTAAGGATCTAAACCTATGACTTACACAGTTTGCATGCAGCTCCTCAATGCCAGTAAATAGAGCACTGTGCTATATTAGAATACTTGCAATGTATGAACTGGAATTATCTCAGCATCAAGAGCAGTAGCCCACTTACCTCGCTAAATATATTTTTAAATGCTGCCTCTTTGTAACCAATTAAGTAATCTACAACAGATTTACTGTTAAATATGTCCTTGTTGCCAATTTCTTTGCAGCAGATTTAAAAAGAAAATAAATGTATAAGTCGACTGTCAGACTCTGTTTTTCATAGCTCTGCTCCTCACGGCTTCATCCCCTTTCCTCTGACACGCCTTGACTCCCGATTTATGGGTTCCTGGAGTAAATTTCTTCTAATTCCAGCACTATTTATAACATGTGTAGTCCCTAGTACCCTTTTTTAAGAGCATGCACTGTTGATTATTTTTCTGACTCAAAGATGCGTGCGTTTTGTTTCAGTGTTAGGTCATAACACATTTACTTCTGTGCACTTTCAGAGAGAGTACTTATGGGCTTTGCATTTACAGAAGATGAAATGCCTGGAAGGCTAAATGCCTAACTTGTGCAAACTTGTGGCGAGAACATGGAGGCCCACAATAACTGAAGCTTATTGGGGTGCTCAGGCAATGTAGCACAATGTAGTGATGTCCATGCAGGACTTTTAAATGCTTAGTAAAATGTTTGCATCTGCATTGTATTTGGTTGTGTTGTGTGAACACCCGAGTAGAACGTAATTAAATAAGAGGCTGGCCATTTTAGTAGGTTACTCATGCACTATTTGTACATAGCTTGAGGCTGACATTCTTTTCTGTTTTTGATTCCTTGCTCTGGCTGGCATATGTAGGTACCATATGTAGGTTTTACTTCTTGAGCTTTTCCCCACTGTATTCACATTGCCTATAGTTATGCATCACTTACCAGTCGTTCCTTCTCGTATCTATGGTGTTTCTACCCTGTGTCCTGCCACAAAAGTGATTCATAGATGTTTCCATTCATGTCTAGATGTTTGTTCTATGTTAATCACTGGCATATACAAATTATATTCATGTAGAGAAGTCTCAATGCTAATTACTAGCTGGCAGAAGTGGGGAAACAAATGTAGATTTAGCTTTCATAAACTTCAGGCGACAACAAGTGGAAACCATCATTTGACTACCTTCATCTAATATTTCTGATTATGCAATGTCAGTCTCTGTAAAATATCTCTTCAGATTTCATTTTCCTCCTGTTTTCTACATTTTCTGACCTCCATTCGACCTTGGCTTGGTATCTGATCTTATATATACAAATTCTCTGCACACATTCAAAAGTAGATACATAAAGTTACATAAAATATCACAATGATGCTTGTCTTTATATTTTCAGATGTCTTTAATTTCAAGATCTTTAAGCCTTCTTGGCTTGAAATTAAAGACATCTGAAAATATAAAGACAAGCATCATTGTGATATTTTATGTAACTTTATGTATCTACTTTTGAACGTGTGCAGAGGATTTGTATATATATAGCATAAGTGTTCTGCTGGCCACACACATGGGGATCTGATGGTTTTTCCCTACCTTATGCACCGTGCCAGATTACCTGCCATAACTAATTTGTACTTGTGATAGACCTTAGAGCGCCATTTTGCCTATTGCTGACCACCGACTGTATAACTTGGTATCTGATCTTGTTTAACAACACCTTCTTGTGCGTTCTGTCCTGTGTTACTAAACATATTATGGAATGTACTCAAAATATGGAAAACATTAAGCTGTCCTGACAGGAAGCTTGTGCCTCCGGGTGAGATTTAACACCACACCACACTACACATCTCATTGCATTGAGATCAACTGGTAGCGTCTTTATGAATTGGTGTATATATGAATACAACTTCCATTCTGGTGTTTTACCTCCTCAATAACTTTCTGTTTTTACATCTTGCTAAACTGTTGCAAATGGCCAAGCCTCTTTCAGAGACATTCACTAAGATAGCGGCTTTTCTCACTAATGAAAGTTGTGGTGATAACTCATTTTCAAAGTGATATTGCCTTTGACAGAATGTGTATATAAAACAAAATGCTCAGGGCCTGATTTAGAGTTTTGTAGGGCAGTTTGTAGGGCAGGAGTCCGAAAGACAGTGGAGGAGCTCAACTTCTACCAAACTCATGGATCCCCTGCCTCATTTGTAGTAGCCGCTGAGATGCGGGCGGGGAGGGGAGGGGAGGGAGGAACGGATGACAACACAAAAAAAAAAGAAAAAAATGACTTACCCCACCGCTCTTCTGCTCCGAGTCCTCGCTGCAGCCCAGGCTCCCGGGCTTCCCTGCGACCAATCCTGATGCTGCTTTCATGCAGCAGGAAAGCAGCGTCAGGATTGGCCTGAGCTCCCTAAAGTTGCACTTCCAGAGGGACTAGGAGCATGTGTTTGCTGATTCCAACCTGGCTACGCAGCTCGGATTGGAGACAGCTCAGTGCGCATGTCGGTTTGGCCGGACTAAGGCTGATAGCAGTGCCACCCACCCCCCTTCATGACTGCCCCCGCAATGTCCCCACCCCCAAGACTCGGCCTGGCCCTTAGAATTTCAAAAATAAAACAATAATAAGCCAGTTTTATTATCATTTTATTTTTTAAGTTTTGAGGCTGGCAGGGGGGTAAATGACGCTCCTCCACCATAGCGGAGGAGGTGCCACTGCTCTTTTGGTATCGAGAGGAGCCAGGGGGATTATGAAGGCAGATGATCCTGGCCTTGCCATCAAAAACTTTTCCCTGATGGCCTGTCTGCTCTCAGACAACCAGGTTACAGTGAAATTAGTCCCAACATATTTAGGACAGAACAACCAACAGGATTTTCCCAGCACATATCTATCATGCAAGACACAGCAGGCACAAGCAGGGGAAACAAACAATGGCCTGACTAGCAGTTCTATAACTTATTTTCTCATGCTCAGAAGTTTCCACACTTCCAGGGGATGCTCCTTGGACGATGGGCCATGGGTCTCTGCTCCCCTCCTCCCCTTCCAGACATGACTGATACCCAAAGTCTAGTTACCAATGGACTTGCTGTTTTTCTTGCAGGCAGATGGTACTTTCTATGTTGCTTGGATCATCCTCACTTTTCTTTCCAGTAAAGAGGTTCTGCAGTATGCAGGTCTTCTCCTAAGCAGATCCTAGGCCTGCTTAGTCTCATGGGAAACAAAAGGCCAGCTTCCCTGACACTGAAAACAGATTATCCTAGCCATAGTCACAGATCTATCATACACTAGAGTCCTAGAAGCAGCACTCTGACTTGAGACAGGCAGTGGCGTAGCCAGACACTTTGCCGCATGTTGCGGTCCCTGCTTTTTCTGCAAGTGGCGGCCGCATGGAAGAGCAGGGGGTGTGCTGGTGATTCCTGCGTTTGCTGCCCCACAGCAAATGCGTGGAAGAGCCGGCGTGGCTGCCGCCACCAAAACACGTGCCACACGGGGCGGACCGGCCACCCCCACACCCTCCTTGGTACACCATTGGAGACAGGTGTATAGCAGTTTATATAGGAGTATTTCCAAATGTGTCAGAATTCTGTAACTGAATAATGTCAAAATCTATGCACATTCTTCTGCTTTGCATTACTATTATTCAGTGCCTGTTCCCTTGGGATAACAAACAAATAAAGAAAATCCCACAACGCCTTGTCCCCTGCTTTTTCTGCAAGTGGCGGCCGCATGGAAGAGCAGGGGGTGTGCTGGTGATTCCTGCGTTTGCTGCCCCACAGCAAATGCGTGGAAGAGCCGGCGTGGCTGCCGCCACCAAAACACGTGCCACACGGGGCGGACCGGCCACCCCCACACCCTCCTTGGTACACCATTGGAGACAGGTGTATAGCAGTTTATATAGGAGTATTTCCAAATGTGTCAGAATTCTGTAACTGAATAATGTCAAAATCTATGCACATTCTTCTGCTTTGCATTACTATTATTCAGTGCCTGTTCCCTTGGGATAACAAACAAATAAAGAAAATCCCACAACGCCTTGTCCCCTGGTTTGCAAGAATGCAGAAAGAAATCTTGTCCTGTTGCTGTCCCTGCCCAGTACCAAATCAAACTGCACTCTTTGTAAGTGCCTCTGACTACCTTACCCTTGCACTACACAGCCTTACTATTGCAGTTCATGACCCTACAACTGCAGTCTATGAGAATCATGAGCTTTAAATATGCCCAGGTGTAGGAAAGTAGGATCTGCTTTTATGGTTACCCCCACTTTTTGCCTGCTGTTAAGCTGTTACTGACTAGTCTGACTGGGACCCTGCTAATCAGGACCCCAGTCTATCTGCTGTCTCCCTTAAATTGGTATGTTCAGTACTTAGGGACATCCCAGATTGGATAATGGGGAACCTTTATCAGTCCCTAGTATATGGTACTAAGGTACCCAGGGCATAGGTACCCCAGGGGTCCCCCATGGGCTGAAGCATGCATTATGCCACCCATGGGAGACTATTCAAAATGGAACTACAGGCCTGCCGTTGCAGCCTGTGTAAGCTGGTGCTAGTGCCACTTACTGCAGATATAGGTTTCCTATATATGGGGTCACTGCATGTAAAACCTATAAGTCACCCCTATAGCAGGACTTATCAATCCTGAAGGCAGGGTGCTTGGTTCTAAGTGTGAGGGTGCCCCTGCATGAGCAAGACACCCCTACAGCCTACAGAGTCCATTCTACCGGGTTGTAAGTGAAGCAGCCATATACTATATAGAGGGGCATCGGGTAATTACGCGATGACCATCTCGAAACTGGCTGCAACAAATCCTTTCATGTTTGGTATCAAACATGTTGGAATCATACCCCGGTGTGAGGGGTATGATTCCAAGCACTGGAAGAGCCCTCCGTTATGTTTTCAGTGTTCCCTGTGCCAGCCTTCTTGACCCGGACAGCATAAACAGGTTGCTGCTGACCAGAGACATGATTCTGCCCTCCTGCTGCTGAGCGAAGCTCGAGCAGGGGAAGGCAGAACAATAGGCATCCTGTCACAGGGAGGTGTGACCACCTCCCACGCAGGATTTAGTGTATTGGGGCAGGGTGGGTGCGCTTGCCAGCGCCACTCAATCTGCATATGGGGCACATTTGTTGTCTGCATTCTTAGTCCAGTTCAAACCAGCACTTTGGCGCGAAACTGGACAAAGCACATGGGAGTAACCTCCCCCTTGTCCAGACCCTTCCATGGGAGGGTCCCCTGAATCGTCTCAACCCTTTCCTTAGGGTACTTTAAGGCTTATCTGTGGGTGGGTCCCGAGATTCATCATGGGGCACGATTCAGATCAGACACCACTTCTTCTTCTACCGTCTGGGCACTCTGGACTTTGCTGGACTTCGTTTGGGCTCGACTTTGTCACCCATGGAACACCTCCGAGGGGCAGAGTAATGCAACGCAGTGATTTGCGCTGCATAACTTTAGATTTATCAAGCCACGCAGGGCCACGCAAGGAAGCAGGAAGGAAGCAGTGCGTGGCTTGATAAATCTGACATAGTAGTTGCGACGCTTTTGCGCCCCCTGGTGTGGCCTGAGGGCGACACAGCTCAATTATAAATGTGCCCCTTATTTTGTATCCCATAAAAGAACAATGGAGGAGAGGAAAAATGAACATATTTCTCTATTCTCCAAATGGATCGTCTACAACCTTCAACCCCTTCCACACCAAATTTCCGTTCTTAATTTGTGCTTGAGGTTGCCTTCAGCAGGCCTCTTTTTTGGGGACTGGGCCTTGTTTTTCTTCATTGAACTTTGACCAGAGCAACAGAGAGAGAAAGATAGAAAGATCGAAAAAAGTTAAAAAGTTAGAAAGAGAGGCAAACTTTGACAAATGGTGAAAGCAGAGATGAAAAAGAACCTGCAAGAGTGAGACAAAGAGACAGGAAGTATAAAGTGCTGGAGGAAGGAGGCGTGAAGTGTAGTTAAATCTAGACATCCACTGTATTTAACGAAGACGGCATTCAGCAGCCCAGGGGGGCGGGCGTCCAAGAAAACGTTGGGTCCATTCATTCATTCATTCATTCTTTCATCCATTTACTGCAGTAACTGACTAACTTGACAACAGACAGCTTTTTCAGCGCACAATAAGGGGAATGCCAGCCCATTATGGGGGATTGTGCTTTTGCAGGCCGTCTGTGGCTCATGCATGTTTTCTGTGCACGCGCTGGTGTGGGAAGCCTATGATACGGTGTTTAATCGTTGTGGATTTATTTGCAGAGAGTGCAGTTGACACACAGCCGCTCCAGTCTTTGTTCTACTGAAGCACTTTCACTTTTAGGCAATAGGAACCGCTCTAATAAATAAAGAAAAGCAATACGCTCCTCATGAGCGCCCATAATGAAAATCATTTTCCAGCACAAACACAATTTTGACATTATCAGAGACACGTTGACTATTCGAAGCTGGGTAAAAAATCAATGGTTATTGCCGTGAACTGTTTCATCAATGTCAGTCACGGCTTCACTCAGCCAGAGCCCTGGACTCCGGCAGACACTTTATAGATTTATAATGAAACATAAAGCTAGGGGGGGAGGGGCGCCTCGCGGATGCGACGGGGGCTCTCTGTTTCACATTAAAAGCAGTGCTTCCCGCCAATCCATCAGTGCAGACTCCTAAGTGACACTTTTATACCTTCTCCCAGCGAGCCGCAGGAAGGAGATTTGTTTTAGAAATGCTTAATTTCACTGGCTGCGAGGAAGACCGGTATTATGCATCTTAAAATATTACCAACAGTGGAAGAAAGAAAAGCCAAGTCTTTTCAAAGGTATACTATACTCTTGCACGAGTCCTAAATATGCGTCAGCGGCACAGATGTGTGGCACAGATGTGTGTGTGTGTCTGATTGCAAGCTTAAAATCGAACCATGACCTGGTTGGCTCAATCGATATTTTTATTGCTTAAAATGGTGAATATGGAAGTGCAGAAATTAACAAACTAGAGCTGAAGGAGTCTGACAGCTGCACGAGCGCCTGGAAATTCCTCATCCAGCCAGTAAATGTGTTACCAGCCACATTTGGAGTTAGAACGAAACGGAGCCATCATGCTTCACACCGGAAACTTCAGCTGCCGGAAGTACTGGAACCTTCTGGGAAAAGTGCTTGGAAGAATGCTAAATTACCAGGGAAATCTGATCCGGAATTGTGTCCTCATTTCTCAGGGGCTTCTCATGGTTCAACCCGGATGCCAGGGTTTAGGAGTCTCCTGGTGTTATTACTTGTGGAAAGGCACAGATTCTCGTGGGCTACTCTATTAGTAATCGATAAATCCCTCTTTGCCACCCTGCAGATGGCCTATGTCTAGAAAGGTGCTCAGGTCTGAGGGGCACAGTATGTGGCCAGTGCTGCCGGCCCTGTGAAGCTGCTTCTTCTCAGCCTAAGCCCGGGCAGGGCAAGACATCAAACTCCACAATATGAAAGTTGTCGCTAAGACTAAGCACAAGTCTGATAATGCCGGGCAATGTGAACTCAACTTTAGAAGAATGGGCATTGCTCCCTCCTGAGCCTGGGCTCAGTTGCTGATTGATCAATTTCACAATCTTCATATCACCTGACGAGATCACTCTTAGCTCAGGAATTGCATAGAAAAGTTCTGTCAATCTTCATCTGTTTAGGATGTTCGCAGAGCCAATGTCCGGGAAGAGATCGATAAATTCCAGACAATCAGCTGTTTTTCTGTCAGATATGGCAGTAGAATCTAAAAAGGAGCTTTTATTTGTAATTTGACCACTCACGTCACCTCTAGACCTTACAAATGTTGGGGCACATGGATTAAGGCTGGGCGCTGACCCAGGGTCCTCTACAGGCGGAGCCCCCATACTCTTGGACTGGTTGGCACCCGGGCCCTGTACAGGAGTCTTTGAATTTTGTGACTCAGATACCATAGCCACCTGTAGCACTTTAACAGCTCTTTTCATGGATCAACATTTCTTCTTAGGTTTTCTTTTCCATTTAAATTGCACTTGATATTTTTTTGCTTCTTTCAGGTCATCTAATCTTTGGCCACCATCACACTGTAGAGTTATATCAGTCTTTGGGTGTAAAGTGTTGTTTACATCGCTTGTATCATTTAGACCTCTGGTAGAGTGGTGAGGGGTTGAATCTTAAGCGTACTCTCCATTATGTCTGCACTTACCGAACTACCACTTGGGACCAATCCATTATTGAGCCCCTTAGGATTAGAGAACAGCCACTTTGATTAATACACTGGGAAGTTTGATCAGTCCATCTCTTTTTTTGGGTTTACCCTTCATACCATTGTTCAGTGTCCTGTGGTAGTATTTGCACTTTTATCAGAGTTAATTTGCAATGCAGTACTCCCCAGATTACAAGCTGTGTTGCCAGAACGCCCCGGTGCAGCTACCCCTGGCTTGGTCTCACTGTCTTTCGTGTGTCCAGATTACTTTCGCTCCTTGGCACTTAGTGTCAATATTGAGGGTGTCAGTAGTTGTACCGGCCCTAGTGACTAGCGGCCTAACCATGCCATTACAAAATGGGCAAGTATCAACCATTATGTCATATTGGGTGGCAGAGGTTTCTCTTTGGCTACCAAGGGGCATATTATCAAGAAACGGCGTTAAAATTATCGCCGGTTTAGCGGCAGAAAACTGCCGCTAAAGCGGCGATAATGGGCTTGATAATATGCCCTGGAGAATTCCAATAGAAGCCCATGTTCTGGTGTCAACATGGGCTTCTATTGGAATTCTCCAAGGCATATTATCAAGCCCATTATCGCCGCTTTAGCGGCAGTTTTCTGCCGCTAAACCGGCGATAATTTTAACGCCGTGCTTGATAATATGCCCCTAAGTTTTCCAGCTCATTTTGAGCGTCCATCTGGGAGGCTGCATCTAGGTTTCTGCCTTCTCATGTAGGTTCCTGTCAGAAGTACTGGAACCTCCTGGGTAAAGTGTGGGGAAGAATGCAGAAATGTCAGGGAAATCTGATCCGTAATTGTGTCACCATCGTAATTCCTCATTTATCAGGGGCTTCTTAGGGTTCAACCTGGAATCAAATTACATCCCAGAGATAATGCCGCTCTCCCCCAGTGTCACTGCCACCAGGGTGACCGAATTAACACCCTTATCCCCAGCAATGGGGCACTCATAATGGTACCATAATGGACATCACTAAGGAGTTTTAAAGGGCAGGATTAAGAGGCACAATTTTTCATTTTCACATCATATGAAGTTGGCTTTTAGCCTTTGTAAGTGCAAAGGGTCCAGTGTAATATTCCATATAAATTTACCCTCTTCTGCACAAAAGTCCCCCCCTACATCTAGCTGCCACTTTTCAAACCCATCAGCTCAAATGCTCCCTACCCTGCATTCCTCATGCCTCTGCCATCCTTCCCGAAGGGGCTCTACGGCCTTCTGCCTGATCCCACTGCCCAGTACAGAAATATCCCCACTTTCTAAATTGCGCAATTCCAGATATTTGTATCCAGCCCACTTCTCATTTTTCTTTGCATTCTAATATATACTGTCCCGAACTTACTGTAGATAAAACAAAACTACAAGTGCCACAATTCCAAGGGGAATTCAAGACTAATGTGGTATCAAGCCCCATTCCTCCAATCCACCCATCCTTATTTGAATCATACACTGCTTCTTACAGGAAAGAGTCATCCAGAGATCTTACAAAGCACTTCTACCCTACCCTTCAAATATGCTTGTGTATAACATACTGCATCAGGACAAATATGTCAGCACTAACACATCCAAAGAGCTCTCATATAGCACCTCTGTTCTGACCTGTCCTCTGTCTTGCACTGCATGTTGGAAAATCAATACCAGTACAAAAGGCTGGATCATAAAAGCGTTTTGTCCTGTAAGGCAGCGTTTGGTGTAAACACCTTTCAACACCATATTATCAAAGCAGTTTTGTGGCGGTTCTGATGCATGAAAACAAATATTGAATGATATAAAGGCAGGCAGACTGCACTTGGCGTATAACTACACTAAAACACACCATATTCCAACAGCACACTACAAAAACAATTTAACACTACAACTATGCAAAAACAATACAGCAAATGTATAACACAATAATACAATGTACCAACAAGATGGAACAAAACAACAAAATGAAACGATAACATAAAAACACAACATGTTAATGCACCACAAGACACAAATGCACAGGCCAACAATACACCAATACAAGGCAATACAAAGGAACACATTTGCAATTTTGTTATGTTGGTTGTGCTGTGTGTTTGAGTTCTGGTGTACTGTGGTGCTATTGTGTTTGTGTTATGGTTATGCATTGTTATGTGTGTTTTGATGTGTTACTTTGTAGGATATTGTCATGTTTTATTAAAAGTGTGTTACTGTGGTATCATATTGTATTTGTTGTGTTGCTGTCTTCTGTTTTGTCGTTATTCTTTTTTTTAAGTATATTAGGGCCAGATGTACGACGCGCAAAATAGCGCCTTGCAAATTCACAGTTTTTTGTGACTCGCAATTTGCGAGGGGCTATTTTGGATGCACAACAGTGTGTATCACACTGTTTGCGATTCCCAATGGGGTCGCAAATTGAGAGGCTCATGAATATTAATGAGCCTCTCGCAATTTGCGACCCCATTGGGAATGGCAGGCCCTCCCAGGTATGGTGGCCTGCTGGGCTCAGCAGACCACCACGTCTGAGACTGCTTTTAAATAAAGCAGTTTTAAAAAAAAAATGCAGCCCGTTATCCTTAAAGTAAAACGGGATGCATTAAAAAAAGAAAAAAATGAAACGTTTTCGTTTCATTTTTTAAGGGCAGGTAGTGGTCCCTGGGACCACTGTCTGCCCTTAAAAAATATTTCCCCCTGCATTTGCAAAGGGGAAGGGGTCCCCTGGGGACCCCTTCCCTTTTGCGAGTGCATTACCACCCTCTTGAAGAGGGTGGTAATTTGCGAGTGTTTTGCGACCGCAATCGCAAAACATTCATACATGGGCTTGCGCTCGCTATTAGGAAGGGAACACCCCTTCCTAAAAGCGAGTCGCAAAACCTATTTAGCGAGTCGCAAATAAATTGCGACTCGCTAAATAGGCTTTGTACATGGCCCATGCTGTTTTTGCATGCGCAAACAGGTTCGCAAACCCGTTTGCGCATGCAAAAACGGTCGTACATCTGGCCCTTACTGTGTTACATTCAGTTGTACCTTTTTGCTGTTTTGTGCTGTATTTGTTTTTAGTTTTGTTGCTGTGGTGTACCGTTGCTTTGTATTACTGTGTTTCATTTTCTTGTGGTGGTGATGTCTTTTGTTGTTGTTTGTGCAGTTGTGTTTTTGCGTTTAATTATTGCCTTATATTATGCCTTATGCTACTGTGTACTGCAGTGGTTTTTGAGTAGCATTCTATTTTGTTTTTTTGTTGTGTTTTGTTACGAACCTTTCGGTTTGTGTTATATTGCTATGTTTATGTTATGTTGAAGACGCCAAGAAATGCTTTAACATTTCCAGCTAAAAGTAATGAATGAGTAACACACTGCTGCTCCGGCTCTTCACTTCTTCCATTCTAAGCACTAATCAGCTTAAAACTTTGGTAGACCCATGCTTAAATTAGCAATTTCAGTGCTCACTTTATGTCATCCAGCCCAGTTACTTACCAATATCTTTAAAAATATCACATGGGAATATGCATACATGTAGAGTACTAAAATAGTCCTCAGTGTCTTAGACAATAGTGAAGTAATTTACATATTGTTTGCACATATTTCATCAATGTGCAGGTTCACTTTAAAATGATGCAATGCTAATTTAGATTTAGATTTTTCGTGCCTCCAGTTTAGACAATAACTGATATTCAGTACCTATAATTTAAGCGTGAGTAAACGAACAATGTCTGCTTAATCTGCGTACCCGGAGTGATGTATACAAGGAGATAAATAGTGGAATAGGGAGAAAGAAGCCCTTCAAACTTGTCTCAGGTTTTTATTGTACTTTGTTTAAAAAAGAGGTTAAGGAAAACTAATAACAGATCAGTGAGTAGGGCATATGCCAGAGTAATCTCTGTTACCTACACAACAAAATGTCCAACACTACTTAGAATAGCTGAGAAGTAGAGGTACTGCTGCAATAATCTGGCAGGGCAGGTGATGTATTCCAATGTAAATATACAACTTACTCTGTGAGTCCATGAGCATCAGAGATGTAACTTTAAGGCTACATATTTTAACCCTGCCAAGACAGCAATTCAGGTTAATATACCTGTAGAAATCAGGATTTTGGATTGGGTGGGGTGGAGGGTGGGGGGTGGAAACCATTCTTAAGCAACAACCACAATCCCTGTCAGTGTGAACCACAAAAGTCACTAAATTAACCTTTGCATAACCCTCTGGTAGCTTGGCACAAAAGCAGTTAGGCTTAACTTAGAGGCAATTTGTTAATTGTACTGGACAGGCCTTACTAGGAGGGCAGGACACTCTTCAAGCATGGTGAAGGTGTGGGTTCACGGTTGTTGGAGCTTTTTGTTTCCTTGTAGCTCAGAACAGAAGGACAGCCAACTAGCCCTTAGAGTCACTCTGGTAGTCCTGGGGTCAAGCAGCAAGGCAAGCCTGAAGCAACAGGGCAGGTGTCTTAGGGTACTAGTCAGGCTTCAAGCAGTAGGGCAGTACTCATGTAGCATCAGGTCAGGCCTCTGAGGAACAAAGCAGACCTCAAGCAGCAGGGCAGTACTTCTGGAGGTCCTCCACAGTTCAAGGAGTGAACTAAATAGTTGGTCTGAGGGTCCACTATTTATACCTGGTACCAGTGGCGGCTCGCTGAGGGAGTGGTGCATGGCGGTAGGGCGGGGGAGGGGCAGGGTGGGGGGGAGTGGACTCGGACTTACGACGGACAGAACTCCCTCTGAGTTCTGTCCGTCGTATGTCCGAGTTCACTACTCCCCCACCCCGCCTCACCACCCCGTACCACTCCCTCGGCGAGCCGCCACTGCCTGGTACCAGCCTTTGAAATGGGAGATATGTCTAGACTTCCCTTCCATCTGGTTCTAGAAATTTCCTTCCTGCCCAGGAGCCAAGAGGTCTAGGGTGACAAAGAACTGGTGTCAATTCCTTTTTGAGTATAATGGAGGCAGCCCCTTTGAAATATAAGTGGGGCACGGAACAGCTCTGATCCTTCCATCCTGGCAGGATGGCCCATTGTGCCAACATCTAGCCCCTCTTTGTCTCACTGTCTGGGAGGAATACACAAAGGCCGCAGCCAACAATTCACTGTCATGTGACCCAGGGTACAGGCTGCAGGCAACAAATGGTTAGGACGTGAAAATGCCAACTTTCTAAAGTGGCATTTTCAGAATTAAGACTTATAATCCGACATTTCCATTTTGGAGGATTTTAAATTACAATTTTGTTGAGACCAAACATTACATGACTTTTAGCTCCCAATCAAAAGTTAGAACTTATTAAATGAAATAAGGTAACCCAATGTTATCCTATGAGAAAGGTAGGCCTTGCAGTAGTGACAAATTTATTTATGAGTTTTTCACTACCAGCACATGTAAAACTTAAAAGTAAATGTCTAACTTTTTAAATATAATGCATCCTGCCCCAGGGGCTGTTTAGGACTACCTTAGAGGTGATTTATATATATATTAAAAAGGGAGGTTTAGGCTTGGCAAAAGATTTATTTTGCCCGGTTTTATTGGCAGTTTAAAACTCCACACAGGCTGCAATGATAGACCAGAGACTTGTTTTAAAGGGCTACTGAAATGGGTGGCACAATATGTGCTGCAGGCTCACTAGCAGAATTTAATTTACAAGCCGTGGGTACAAGTACTACCACTTTACTAGGGACTTACAAATAAATTGAATGTGTCAATTGGATATAAGCCAATTTCACAATGTTTTAAGAAGTGAGCACACGCACTTTAGTACTGGTTAGCAGTGGTAAAGTGTACAGACTCCTAAGGCCAACAAAAATGAATTTCAGCAACAGGAGGGAAAAAGGCAAAAAGTTTAGGGAAATACCACATCAAAGGCTGCCAGGTATAACAATACCCTTTTCAGATATTTGTGTACAACCCATAGTTGAACATTCCTGTGTCTGTAAGATAAGGCAGTGGCAAAGACATTTTTTGTAACCATCCTGTTGCAGGGTCCATTTGTATTAAGAAAACTCAGGCTTAATTTACTTTGCTCCAGAGACATGAATTTATTGTACAGCATACAACAAACAACATACATATTCGAATAGCAACAAGATAGGTACCGGGACTCTCTAGGAGTATGCCGGTTCTCGTCCTTTCCAGGTCTGGAAACCACAGAGGATGATAAAGGCAGACGGCTACCCGGCTAGCAGAATTGACTTGGCTGCTTTTTTATGCACTTGATGGATAATATGGATCCTGGCTGCCTCTTAAATTCTTCTTTGGGCAAAGATAGCCCCAGCGGCCCCACTTTGCTGAGTGGAGACCTCGGTGCCTGCCTGCCTGCTGCCTGCTGTGCTGTTTGGGTGTGCACCGGCGCTAAAGCCTGACATTAAAAGAAGCCACCTATCTACAGACTAAACATGCATTTTTTAGTTCTTAAAACTAATTGGCAGTGTCTTCTGAGAGGATATCAGAAAAACTGTCAGGACTTAAAGAACCATTTCGTCAAACATATGCAGGATGCTGCTTGCTCTCACTGGCAGCCATATTCACAGTGCTGTGCAGTCATAACATTGTAGAAGGCGCTATACAGATATTTTTTTTTATAACATAACGTATTCCACTCTTAAGTGCCTGGCTACCCTGAGCGTATATTACCTGCACACAGCCTGCTGTGAAGAATCACCTGGGACATATTACCTCATTCGTCTTGGTGGGTCAGCTGGCTTGAGGAAGTTGGCCGGCCAGTCTCCATCCTAACTGGCGCCATTGCAGTAAGCACCTTTAAGGTGGCTTTCTTTTCTATTTTTGTGGACTTTTAGTCAAGGATTTCCAGGTCTGCTTCAAGGAACAACCAGGTTTCACACCAGGGGTAGCCACCCAAGGGTGTCATAGTTAGAAGGGTGCCCTGGTAGTGGGTCTCTGGGTAGACCCCTCCCATTTAAATAAAAAACTGCTTAAGTCTGACCTAATGGATTAAAAGAGTTCTTTCATTTAAAATAATGGGGAAACATCTCAAGTTTTCTAATCCTATGATGAATGCAGACACCCTCTCCGGCTTAAAAATTGAGTCACTTACCGCTCAAATGAAGATGGCATTGGCCGCAGGAAGGGCAGAGCGCAGTCAAAAATCACACCATGGGTCAGTAGCAATAACTAGCCCTTTAAGCTTAGAGGAAGGTTTGTTGGATCAGGACAGGCAGCTGGGAATACCAAGTCGGTAATCTCGAATATCTCGCAGAACCTGGCACAAGATGAACTGTCCAATTTATCCAATGGGGATAGGAGGACTGGGGAAGACAAAGCGGGGGCATTAAAGGCAGCACCTACAAACAAGGGAGGAAAAAAGAGATCTCTTCCTCCGACGCACAAATTGAAGATCCCATGTCCTCAACTCTAGGGAAGGTGAAAGAAAATTCGCTTGTTACTAAACCCAAAATGACAATAGCTATGTTTCTGGGACCCTCCACCAATGAGCAATCTTCAAATTTGAGGTTTGCTGCTTCCTCTGTGGAACATGCCACTCCCTTAGAAGAAACCAGTACGCAGTCATCCTTTTCTCAACAGGATACTCCTACGGTCTAGCAGCTGTCATCCCAGCCCCCTATAATAGATGCATGAGGGTGGAGACCTCACAAGACCAACCTCAGGCTATCATGGAAAGAAACTCTGAGATCCATCTTTCAAATCAGGTGCAGGACAATGAGCAGACTGCGCACTGAGATCTAAAAACCATGCTAAACCTTACATTAGAGGAAATAGGAGACCTAAAAGCATCAAAAGCAACTGAGATTGCATCCCTGCGCCATCACCTGCCGAAAATCGAGGAAGCAGTTGCAAGCTTTCCTGCTAGGATGCAGGAGGCAGAGTACAGGATATTGCAGCTTGAGGATCAGATGAGTATACTACAGAAGCAATCGGATTTAGTAAGGACAGATAAATCACTAGTGGAAAACAAGATCGATGAATTCGAAAACCATTCACGACGCTAAAACCTACGGCTGGTAGGAGTGCCAGAAGGCTGCAAAGGTGTTCAAACTTTGCAATGGGTCAAGACATTTATCAAGAAAATGTTGTTCCGGAAATTTCAGGAGATCTGACAATTACAAGAGCACACAGGGTACCAGCGCATCAATTTCCAAATTCAAACTTGCCAAGGACAATCTAGGTTAACTTTGCTGACTATCATATTAAAGAACAGAGTCTCTCTAGAGCCATACAAAGAAAACAATTCTCCACCAATGAGGTTCTCTATTGTCGAATTTTCTCAGATATGTCAGCAGCAGCAGCACAGCATCGAAAGGAGTTTGTGAAGCTGCTTTATCTATTTAAGGCTCAGGGCGCACAGGCAGCAATAGCTCAAAGGTCCAAACTCCGGGTGCTAGTAAAGGGCGAATTCCACATATTTACAAACTTAAAAGAAGCACAAGAAATGTTGCAATTAATTTCTTCCCAGAGGGTTTAAAAATAGGGAGAGATCTCTTATGATTACTGAAGAGAGGTGGGGGAGGGTTGTTCACTCTGGGTGCTCTAACATGGCACCCAGTAGGGGCGTCCATTCAGGGCCCCTTCCAGCGAGGGTAGAGAGGGGTATGGTGGGCTATTCCCCTCCTTCTATGAGTGGGGGCTAGGTTGGGGAGGGTATTGGTGTTGGGTAGCAAGGGTTTTAAAAAAGAGCATAACCATAGATTAGAAAGTAATGTCGAAAAATATTTTTTTTTGTTGGCTTCTATGTTTGAAAAGGCCATTTGGAAATGGGGGCAAAATACGAATAATATCGGTCAATGTCAATGGGCTATCCAATAAGCAAAAGTATGGGGCTTTACTTAGATGGTTAACCTCTTTCCCACCCCAAATATTGTTTTTGTAAGAAACTCATTTAAAGTTGAATTCCCAGAAGCTGTTTATCCCTAAAACTATACAAAGGCATACTTCGCCTCTGCTGAGTTGGCCATGAGGGGTGTTGCAATTTATTTTGGACGAGGATCAGACTGGAACCTTATGCAGGTCCAGAGAGACCCTGCTGGAGTGAATGGTTATGTATGTAATCTTGTGAATTATTACGCCCCAATATTTGACGATCCAAAATCTATTATTAAAATCAACGATTTGATGAGCGGAGCAGTGGGTCCAATAATAGTAGGGGGGATTTAAACTACATTCAGGATCTAGCTAGGGATACCTCAAATAAAACAAAAAAACAGTGGAAGCCAAATACTAAAAGGGTATTAGATGTTATGATACAAGATTATCAACTGATTGATCCATGGCGCAGAACCCATTCAAGAATGTCACAATATACTTATCATTCTCAACAATTTCAGTATGCTTCTCTTATAGATTACTTTCTTGTTTCTCATTCCTTTAGATGTATTGATTCTCAAATATGGGCTAACTCTTTTTCAGATCACTCAGCCATTAGTGTCAAGATAGAATTAGATGTAAGGCGATTCAGATGGCAGATGGATCGTCTCCTCTCTAATCAGGAATGGCTGATAAATATAAAAAAATGGATCAAAGAGTTTTTCCAGATTAATAAGGATTCCGCAACAATGTTTTCTATGTGGGGTGCCATTAAGGCATTAATTCACGGGCAGATGGTGACCTTTTTGGCTGCTCAGTCCAAATTGCAGCGGGTACGTATCGCTCAACTTCAACTTGCGGTTGATACCACAGTTCAGACGATGGCGAGTCCACTGATGGAGCCAACAGCCGCAGTTTTGCAGTTGGCTAGTGCTAGTTAATAGCTAAGGGAATTCTTTGTTCTTGAAGAGATAAATAGCTTGCAGACATTCAATGACGAGTTTATAAAGAAAGTCAGATGGGCGGTACATTTTTGGCCTGGCCACCTATGGTGAAATAGGAAGCAACATTAATTACTGAATTGCAGGAACACGGATCAGGGGTTCTGGTCTCTGAAAAGGAAGAGGTTGCAAAAATCTTCCTTGCGCATTATAGGAAACTATATGCGACTAAATACACAGTTTCAAAAGAAGCAATACATCAATATTTCTTGGATATTAATCTACCAGAACTGTCAAATATCCAGGCAGAGGAATTAGGGGTTGATATTACAGCATCAAAGATTTTCGTCAAGTCATAGCCTCAATGCCATCTGGAAAGGCCTGCTGGAATGATGGTCTTCCAATAGAGTTTTATAAAGTGTTTCTGGAAGAATTAATAACCTTTTTAGTTGAGCTCTTTAATGCAGTGAAAAATGGCGGAGTTTCCTCCAACATTCAAGGAATCGATTATCGTTAGTTTTGTTAAAAGGGGAAAAATCCCCATGACGTCAACTCATATAGACCCATTAGCTTATTAAATTCTGATGATAAAATCTTAGTGAAAGTGAAAGTGAAACCAAATCACGTCTATCGCCCAGAAGGTTATTGATAAAGATCTGACCGGCTTCCTGCCAGGAAGACAAATGTCGTCTAATACAACCTTTTAATACATTCGATAGATTTTTTAACACCAATCAGATACCCACACTTATAATGATGGTAGAAGATAAAAAAGTATTTTACCTTGTCAATTGGGATACTCTATTTTTTTATCTTAAGAGGGTGGGATTTCCTAGTTCAATTATTAATATGTTTTATAATATATAACAGGGCGCGCAGGCGCAGATTTAAAAAAAAATTCTAGCATAGATGGAACTATAGATATAAATCGTGAAACTCGTCATGGTTGTCCCTTGTCACCTGTACTTTTTTCATCGAACCACTGGCAGCTAGGATAAGGGCAAATCATGGAATTGAAGCACCAATAGAATACATGTCCAAACTTAAACTGTTTCTGGACGATATAATTTTATATCTTAGGCCCGAAGAATAAAACATAAGAAGGATCTTGGTCGAGCAGCTTCCAGTCTCAGGATGCTTGTTTCCGGTCCAGGGAGGACCTGGCCTGGCAGTTCGGGCTGGATTGTTCCCATGAGGAACAGGGTCAAGGCTGATTTGTATATGGCTGGGTCCAAACTGGGGTGGTCTAGTTAGCAGAAGAATGATGACGGATTAAACCCAGATCTGTGACTAGGGGTGAGTGTCTAAAAGCTTCAGCACTCTGTCCATCATCTTACTATGTTTGCTAAGTTAACCCTCTTGCCAGGCCCAAAGCTTCCATTTTAATACATATAAGTCAACCCAAAGGTAGGCCCTAGACAGCTTAAGGGCAGGGTGCAGTGTATTTAAAAAGTAGGTCATGTACTTTTAAGTTTTACATGTCCTGGTAGCGTAAAACTCTTGTATTAGTCTTTTCACTACTGCAAGACTTATCTCTCCCATAGGTTAATATTGGGATTACCTTATTACATCTTATTAGTTCTAATTGGGAAGAGATAGGACCCCCAAGCTTGGTGTCTCTGGAATCACAATTTAAAATCCTAACTTACGGTGAAGTTAGATTTTAAATTGCATGAAATGCTCAGTTCTCTTGTCAAGTTGAATACACTTGCTCATGTGAAACTTTTTTCATCCACTGTTAAAGTAGAGAATTGTCTTTTTTTCAGCAGATATTGAAAGTCTATATCAAGTATTGTGTGAACACTATAGAACTAAATGCAAAATAAATACACAGGCCAAGGTAATACATTAACTTGACTTGGTTTTAAGAGAATACGTGTTTCTTAAAAATTCACAGTCATTTATTTTTGTTTTGTGCAAATTCTAAAGAGGTCCAATTTGGCTGTTAGTGAAAGGGCCCAACCCCATAGTGAGTTAGCTTTTAGGAAGGTGGCTTACTTTAGCCATTCAGGAGCATATTTATGAGAGGGTTGCATCACTATTGCACCACGCAATGTGGTACATGCGTGACGCAAACCTCTAAGTCAGATTGTTGAAGCCACGCAAAGACACTTTGCGTTGCTTTGAGTGCTTCCAAAAATCTGGAGTACCGCAACACAGTCCAAATTGATGCTTTACTCTGCCCTGCGAAGGCGTTCCATGGGCATTGTGTGAGTGTTCCCACATAACACCTATGGTTTTTGACACATTCCCAGATTTACAAGACCATGTAAACCTTGGTATGCACCACAAAGATGCACCTCCCCAGGGCAGGGATTATTTCATCTTTACATGTGTGCTGCATTCTGCAGCACACATATATAGAGGAATATGTCTCTCTGTTGTTGTGCAGAAAGGGGTCTCTTCCTGCACAAAAGCAATCCTGCATGCAACGCAGGCACCCTTGCAACAAGGTGCAAGGGTGCCTGCTGCATTGGTGCAAGGCAGCCCATTGTGCAACAGCACAGAGGGAAAAGACAGGAATGCACCTTATGCCTTAAATATGGTCCATTCCTGCTCTTTCTCGATGGTGATGTGCAGCGCAGCAAGAAGAATTGCTCCACTGCGCTGCACCAGTTTTTCATAAATTTGCCGCGTGGTGCCTTCTGCCTGTCTCTGAATACACATCTAGGGTGGGTGACAGCTGGGCTTTGTGCATTCCCTCCAGACAACCACTTACAGAGGGAGCTTAGGTGTGACTGATGGGCCACCCAAATTCTGGTGGGCCATTGTGAGCGGGATGGGAAGGAGGCGCTGACACTTACACCTGAAAGGGCTGTGTCTTGTCCCCAGACAAAAGGCCTCACACCCCCTATAGTGACCCTGGAGCCAGGGCATGAAGGGCATGAAGGACAGGGAGTCTGGGCACTTCAAATGCCTCTTTTTGAAGTCCCCCCCCTTCAAACACTCATATGGGTATAAGTACTGGAACCCTGACACCACCAGCCTATTACACTCCTGGACCTGTGGATAGGAAGAAGGACTGCTGTGCTGCTACAAGCACTCCTACTCTTCTGGACTGTTACTCTGCTGTACTCCTGCTATGCTGTGCTGACCTGCTGCCTGCTGCCCTCTTGCCTGGGAGTGAGCAGGACTGGACCTGCATCTCTTCACCCCAGAACCAGAGTGACTCAAAGGGCTTGTATGCTTGCCTCATGTTGGAAGCCTCATGGACATCAAAGGCTTCGTTCCACTCATCACCAGCACCTGACTCTGCCACCTGAGAGTCTTTTCCTTTCAAAGGGTGCCAATCCAGTCCTGGGCCCTTGGAAGTGGGTCTAAAGTGCAGCAACTTTCAAAATCCACGCATTGCTGTTATTGAGCAGCTCAGAACCGGCACATCTCCCACCTAAATTTAAAAGTTTATATTTATAAATTGTGCACTAAAAGAAATTACAGAATATCATGAATAGAATTACTTCAAAAGAATGTAATTTTATTTGAAAAATGAAAGTTGCATTTAAATAAAAAATATTAATAACATATTTTATGATAAAATAATATTTATTCTACTCCTTCTCTTGTCTCCGTTAGCGCCGGGACACCTCCGTTGGAGGTAGCTGTGCGCTCTATAAGCTTTAAATTAAATTAAATTAAATTAAATTATTTAATTATGTGTCCAATTTTCAACAATAAATTTATATTTTTTCATATATATTTATTGAAAAACTAATGTTTCAGGGACGTTATAGTTAGGAAATAAAGTTTATAAAACCCGAGACATTCACTTAAAAACCAAAGGTTACAGGGACGTCATAGTTAGGTTCAGATTTTACACATGAATCCATTGAAATTCAGCACTTATAGTTATAGTTTACTCAAGAAACTATAACCCATGCCCTAAGGTAGCTATAGCTCACGCCCCCACCATGCGAAGTATTCTCATCAATAATTTTATTGCATATGTTGCAGTGATATTATCAATGATGCCATAGAAGATGTCATGACTGATGTACTATGTGTGGTACATGGTGAGGGCGAGGGTTATGGTTACCTTAGGGCACGAGTTATAGTTTCTTGAGGTAACTATAACTGCTGAATTTCTATGGTTTTAAGTGTGTAAAATTTGAACCTTACTTTAATGTCCCTGTAGCCTTTGTTTTTTTAGTGAATTTCTAAGTTTTTTTAAATTCTATTTCCTAACTATAACATCCCTGTAACCTATGTTTTTTTCAGTGAATGTCTATGTTTTTTAATGCTATTTCCTAACTATAATGACCCTGTACCCTTTGTTTTTTTTCAGTGAATTTCTAGGCTTTTTTAAAAAGTAATAGTTAATTACGATACGTTGATCCAACCGCCGCCGCACATGGCCACTTATCAGTCCAAGGTATAAGAAGGAGCAGGTCTCCACAGAGGTCACAAGCAGCAGGCCCAATCCTCTTCTGTTCCCCACAGGTCCTGTAGTGTAGTTCCTATAGTACCCCTGCAGGACCTGCGCTCTTGGATAACATACACTATGGGCCTGGTGGCAGACTGATTCTGAGCACCCCCACCATGTATGTTAGCCTGCTTGCATTAGCTAGCTCACAGTACCACTAGAATCTCCTTTTTATCAGAGAGATTCGTTTTTGGCAACCTCAGAACACGACAACCCTGATCCCTCAGACTCGTGGAAACAATGTACTACTTTTCGCTCAGACACTCGTGCTTGCTCATTTGGTCTCAGAGAGTTACACAGAAGAAACAGTCGTGCGTGTTTACAATAAGAATTTATTGCACAGTTGTTCTTCTAGTATAAAATATATGTGCTGCGACAACTGTTAAACAGTAGCAGAGATATATGATCAGCAGTACAGTGAATAAAAAAGGATAGTACAGTTCTACCATTTTGCAATAGTCATGAACATATACATGAATATAAAATGCATTTATAAAATAAAGCGCATACTCCTAAGATGCCTGTCTAGATGTACCTAAGTGTACCTAGCATGTGAGTAGGTGCGAAAGAAGCCAAGAATCCCGCTAGGATTTAGTCCAACCCCATTACCTGAATAATGAGAGTGTGGGACCTCGTCCTGGTCTCGAGCTGGACACCCCGCAAGGGACGATTACACCACTGTCAGCTGGAGCGACTGCATGCAGGAGCCTCAGCGTCTCTGGTCAGTGTGTCAGCCTGGAAGTCTCGGTTCCCTCTAACTACTGATAGCAAGAGGTGCTGTATTTATACAGAAAAGTATAGAGTCCCTTTGTCCCTTGTGTCTTGTGTTAGCCATTGTTGGGTATGAAGATGACGTATGGGATGAACCGTTTACGTAGATGTTTATGCAGGTGGATCCTGGCCCCTGCCTGGTTTCCTAGAACTCTTATGAATATTTAATCATACTGGATGAGCACATCGAAGATGGTATAGGAGGCCATTATTCGGGAAAAACCCTCCTTCTGTACCAAAACCACAATGCCAATGAGCTTTGTGTTTAGAGAAATGAGCAGTCCTCTCCTTCTCAACCCCACCAATCTGGTTCTGAGACCAGTTCCCCTTCCACTGGGCTGGTGCCAAGCTGGCCACTAATGGCTTAACGAGCAAAGGCTTGTCTTACCAAGGCCCCCTTTACATTTAACAATGAATGGGAAGGCCTCACCCTGGTCAAGGTAATGATGGTCCTTGACACTCCCCAACTGCCCTTCTTGAGCTGAAAGGAGTCACATAACTTACATCTAAGTCTTCCTACCAAGAGGCCTAAGTAATTGTGTCTACTCTGGCAGCAGTTTTCACATCTTATTAAGGGGAAACACTGACATGGATTTAACTTTTTCAAGGTTACCTTTCCTAAATATTTTTTTAATCAAAATTTACCAGTGAATATGCTATTTAACTGAACGTTAGTTTTTATAATAGAAACAGCTACAGTCCTTCACAGTGAAAATATCTTTACGAAGCTACTCACTGCAGGTACTTGCCAACATTAAATTCTTGCATGAGACACTTTTAAATACTAGGTATCCCAACTTGTGGATTACAAGGTCTACTTAGGGTTGACATATTTAATATTTAAAAGTAGGGCTCTTCCCTAGTATAAAGGGCTATTTTCACCTGCAGGTTTGAAAGCTGCAGTAGTCAGGGTACACAGGTTGTCCTGAAGCACGTCTTCTTTGTCAGCCTAGCACAACTTTTGCTGAAGTCCACAGGTCACCACTGGGTATAGTTAGAACTGCGTTTCAATAGGAAAAGCATTTTTCTGTTTGGTGATAACTCTGGCACAATTTTCTGGATCTTCAGGTATCTTCACAGAAGTTTAAAAAACAAACTCATCCACCTCAGCTCCTTCCTGCAAAGTTTTGAGGTGATCCACCAAGCGATGCTGAGAATAAGTGGGGGTCCCAAAATGTGTTTTCCCTTGAAATTTCAATTTGCAGACTGAAGAGCGATACCGCAAAAATGGCTGAACGAAACTACATCAAATTTGCCAGAAAGCTAGATCTTAGTCCAGAAAGAGTGCTTTTTTGCGATTTGGTGTAATTCCATTGAGGAGTTTTTGAGAAATTAGGGTTAGAAATGTATTTATTTATCACGCTGGGGAGCCTACAGATCCAAAGATGAGATCTGATTGGCTTCTACTACAACAAAATGTAGTGGCAGCCATTTCAGGACTCTGGATCTCAATCCCCTGTCATGAAAATATAAATAACAACACATATAGAGGAGCATGGTAGGGATCGCCTGATCCCCTAGGCCTGGTGGGTGGGGAGGTCCAAAGAAGTACCCCTTGGGGCCAGAAACATATTTTTTGTAAATTTTTCCCTAAATTTACAGAGGGCCTGTGGATCCTTGGAAATGTTTTGAAAAAAGGCACCCCAGGATGAACCAGGGCCCGAGAGTCACCAATGTTTTTTATTTAGGGGGAGAGCAGGCATGCTGACCTCCCTCCCCAAACCTCATAGAGGTCCCGGGGATCCCATCCTCCTGGGCCGAGCTTTCAATTTAGTGGAGGGGATGTGTGTCCACCCTGCCCGAGCCTCATTGTGGCTGCGGTGACCAAATACCACAGAGCAAGTTTAACATTTTGAGAAGGGGCACATGGGGCCCCTTCTCCTCTCTGTACACTGCCTCTGGGACCCATAACCCTTGGGCCCAATTAGTGCAGTGTCCCGGGGACCCCATCTCCCAGGACTTTGCAGTGTTTCCTGCCCAGAAGAGGGTGGCCTGGTAATGTAAACATCCTGCCCGTTCTCTCCTGAGCAGGGAACAGAACTTTGCTCTTGCCCAGAAATGAAGCCGGATCCTACCGGCATCCATGAAGGTTGCTGGTTTGGAGCCACCAAAGGCCATGGGGGCTTTGGGGCTCCACCCATGGCCCTGAACATGGGCTACATTGTGGGTGCCCTGGATGTCAACCGAGGCACCCACTGTAAAAGAATAGCTGGCTCCCACCAGAACCCACAATGGGTGCTGCTGACTGGGAGCTGGTCGGGTCCATGGGGGCTTTGGGTCTCCCCAATGACAGGAATATTTCAGCATGTTGTGGGTGCCCCTGATAGGCACCAGGGCACCCATAAAAAATATATATAACAAAAAATGAGCAGCAGGACTCACCAATTTATTATTCACTGCTCCAGAGAAGAAGTGCCCGATACTGCCCTGCAAGAAATTTAAAATTATATCTCTTGTTCCTGGTGGTGACCCTAGAAGAGGCAGGGGCAGCACATACCATTATATTTATGTTGTGGAGGGCTGCAGAGAGCAGAGCAGCCACTCAACAACATGAAAAAAAACACAGCAAGTTACCATATTTTTTTAAAGCACTCTGAAGTGGAGCTTTATGCTCTTCAGCAGGAGTGCGGGGACCTTTTGTGTTTGATTCTATGGCTGGACTACGTGGCCTGAAAAATGCTCAGAGACATGTTTAAAGAGTGTGCAGTGTGGAGATTCCTCGATGAGTGCAGAGATTCTGCCACAAGTGCTGAGACCCCTCCCCGAGTGCGGAGACTCCGCACTCATAACTTTATGAGACGTCAGTCCCTTTGTGAATCAGGCCTACAATTTGTGTGCAGACGCTATACAACGACCAAGGTTGATATATTATTTAAAGAGTCATATGAATGCTATCACAGTAATACAAGTCGGTTCAATGGAGGTTAATCACAAATCAACCCGGGTGTGGAGGGCGATGTTTCGACACAAATGCATTAGCCAGAGCTCATCAAGACAGTGTCATCTTCTAGAGTACCTGGAATAGAAAGAGAAAAGGGCCCTTACTGAAAACACAACTATCTGTTTCAATAGATCACGGATTATAATGATAAATATCACAGAGGTTCAGGTGGGAGCTCCTTGAAAGCATGCTGTTGTACAGCTGTGGAGGAAAAAAAAAAAGCTTATTTTACATGAAAATAAATATTATTGTGAATTCAATGTGTATAATTATTTTAAATGAAGAACAAAATAAAAAATGCAATTGCACTATTAAATTAACTTTGAAATAAATCTTTAATAATGTAACTATATCAAATCAAATAAAAAAATTCTGAATTTTAAATTAAAAAATAAACTCCAACCTAAAAACAAAAAAATATGTTTTAAGCTTTGATGATTATTAAATGTGATGTATAGAATTAATTAAAATGAATTCAGTTATATTGTATTAAACATTATTTATACAATATTTTAAATTCAAAATAGGGAATAAAAGTATCTGATAATAAATACTAAACATACTATTTGTACATATTTTTAATATTTTAAATATTTTTAACATTAAATCATATTTATATATGTAACCATTTAAATGATGTATTTTAATTTAACATTTATTTCCTATGGGGTTTTATTTTAATTCCAAACCTCCATTATTTTCTATGTGAGTAGCAGTCGTTGGCCATGTGCTGTGCTGTTCTTTCTACTGTAGATATTTTTTAATAGTAACTTTCACCCCGGATTTTGTGAATAACCAAAAAGTGGTAAACTTACTCAAAATTGTAAATTACTTTGTAAAAAGTGTAGGTTACCTTTGTGAAGCAGGCCCATTGTTTCTCAGGAGAGTACATTAATACTTAGAGTGTTGTCTAGCCACTGCCATACTCAAAGATGCTTGAGATAAGTCATTCTTTTTACTGTAATCACTTTACCTTGAAAAAATTATACAAATCCACACTCAGGGCCTGCTTTAGCTCTGGTGGTGCCCAGTGTGCCAATCTTTTATGGTACCCGCCCCCTCATGACGTCCTTCTCCACGGATTCCCATGCTACCATCCTCCCTCATCTTTCCATAGCCCCCTCTCATGTAATAGGAATATCTTTCTACCCAAACTAACCCTTTTTAGTAACATTAGGATATTGAAAGACAGGGAGTAAAACATAGCGTTCTAACCTATACCATGTGGTTTTCAGTTCAGCACTTTGATGACAGTTCATAGGTCACTATGCTATATTAGGATTGTAACTTATGAACTGCAAGTAACAAAACCATCTCTGTGACAAAAACAGTAACTCACTGAGCTATCCAATTAAAATACCAATCTCTTTTGTGATCTGCATGTTATACGTTCCTTGCAGCAGGCACATTATTCCTCTGCATTACTTTAAGATGAGTCAAAACTGCCAGTAGACAACATTTCGATCTCTCTCCAGCAGTAACAAATTACTAGAGTTATCTTGACATTTTTATTGTTGCCGCAAAACTGCTAAACACACAAGGAACTCTGCAGCAGGTGCCTATAAACCAATAAGTTATATCTACACACAGCACCCTCTCCCTAGCTCAGCACCAGGTGCGGCTGCACTGATCGCCATCACCCTAAAGCCGCCAGCCCAGTCCACACTGTCCTTAAAAGATAATAAAGTATGCTTTGATTAACTGTCGGTTGTGCAAATACAAGAAAGAGTCTTTAACACATATTCTCTGTGTGTGCCCAAAGTTTGGATTAGAAAGGAAAAAACTATTGAAAATAAATTTTACAACATTGAAAATCCGTACCTGCAGGCAAGCGGTAACAACTTGGCTGGGAGGTATCTCACTCTCACTTGTCTGCAGAGGGGTAACATTTTTAAAGCTAAATCTAAAAGAAATAGATCGAATAATGGGCCAATAACACAAAAAGCACATGTAAAGTTCATTTGCATTACAAACCGACCAAGAGCTTAGAAATCTCAAACTAAATGATTGATGACTGCACTTTACTAAGAGGGTTCAAGGACAATACTATTAGTCACAAACAATGATCTTGTCAAATGAATCCTATATTATACATAAATCTTGAAAGAAAACAGAAGTCGTTTTATATCTTGTTCTGATTGTAAAGAAACATCTCTTGCTAATGTTCTGCTGCATGAGAGATGTGTGAAGTATACTATGTATTTTAATGAGATGATGTTATGAATTTTTTCTTATATTTATATTTATTTTTACATTTTGTAAAATAAGTGCACAAAAGGTTTTTATGATTGGTTTTTAGTGTAATGGTTTTAAAAAGACTAAACACTAGAATAAATTTGAATTGAATTGAATTTGGCTTGGGCTTTGATTAACTATCTACTGTAGTGTCTTAAATGACTAAAGCTAGCAGGTCCAGATGTAGATTTAGATAACGGATGAAATGTGATCACATTTTCTCCATGCTCACTTTAAAGGTTTACAGTCATTTGCAGTTATGGTTGCTCAAGTGTGCTTGTAACATCCCCAACGTGCATCTTTCTTTAATTAAAATATAACACCAGTTCCAGGCCAGAGTCCTGCAGAGGCCAGGTCAGATTTCTTTACAGTTGTGTGGCTGTAATTGGACAGAAAGAGTCAACTAGTGAAAGAGACACACGTCTGCAGAGGGGTTGGTTATATGCCAGTAGCGGCTCGAGGAGGGAGTGCCACGGGGCGGTGGGGCAGGGCGGGGGAGGAGCAGGGTGGGGGGTAGTAAACTACGGCATACGACCGAACAGAAGTAAGTAAACAAATAAATAAATAAAACAAATTTCATTGTGCGCGCAGCATTGCCAAATGCGATGCAGCGCGCGCAACAAAATTCGTTTTATTTGTTTACTTACCTCTGTTCGGCCGTATGCCGTAGTTTACTACCCCCCACCCCGCTCCTCCCCCGCCCCACCCCACCGCGGCACTCCCTCCACGAGCCGCTACTGTTATATGCCCGGCCTCAGCTGAGGTTTAAACTTGGGTGCAGTCAACCCCAAAAGTTATTTCCTTACGTTTTCACATAACGCTGACTTGACCGCCTCAACTTTAAACCTTATACTTAAATGAACAATCTACAAAGTCTAAAAATCACAAATTACTGTAGAGCCATTCTCTGGAGCGTCAAATATAAAGGTCCATGGATGTTAACACTTGTTATTGTTGAGCAGAGAGGTCAGTCGAAATCACCAGCGCTCTGCTGCAAGAAGCTGAAATATGAGGCTTGTCATACACGTCAGAAAATCTCAACATCATTCAGCACATTTTCCCAAGAGAGCCTATTTATTACATCAGAAGACCTTTGAAAATTCACACACAAAAGACGAATTAAGGAACGGGTGGCTGCCTGCATTTTGCTTTGAAGCAAAACACAGCACAAAGGTGGGAACAAATAGAGATGCATGTGGGGCAAATATTCTCACAGTAAAGTTTGCAAAATTGATGATGTGCAAAACTGAACAAGAAGTGTGATGGTTGTTTATCAGTGAAATGTCTCGCAGCAAAAAAACATATAGGCAAACAGAAAGCATCTTTACAATTAATTAGGAGTCACAAACCGTTCTGTAACATACTTGAGTGAAATGACAGAAATCATGTTCAGGGGGTCCCAGGGCAGTCACAGGGAAAGTATTTTAATGTACTCATGACTAAATACTACACACAAAATTACAAATACAAGCAGTATTTCAATGAAAGTCATAAGATATTATATCTCCTAAGGGTCCTCTATTACATTATGGTAGCTGGGGCCAACAGGAAGGGTCCTGACGTGGAGGTGAGATTACATCCACAAGAGCAGAGTCCCTTGCTCAGATTTCAACTCTGCCCACATAGTTAGCAGCAATAGGTTACTAGCAGCCCTAATGCAAGGGAGATGCATTACAGGAGTTAAGGGAACGAGTGCTGACTGCTATTGGGGGACTCCATGCATCAGAATACCTTGTGCTGTTTGCAGCGAACCAACATTTTTGGCAGCACAACCAAAATGCTGCTCTCATCTCTACTGCATAGGTAGAATCTTGCAGCACCTGGAAGAGTCTTGACAAGATTTAAAGGAGTCTATCCACCAATCCCTTGTATTTTGTGCAGCTCCGCTCACATTGTCAGTGGCACTGCCAAAAATCACCAGATAGCTCCACTGAACTGACAAAATAGACCCTTGTTCTGTTTGCTGCTATGCCCACTTATTCAGCTGCATCACAAAAGGCTGCTAAGAGTCCATGGAGGTGGGAGCACCAGGAAGAGACCTGACCGAGAGTAGGGGACTCCATCAACCTTGTATTTTCTGCAGCTCTGCTCATGTCATCAGGGGCAATGCCAAAAGGCTACTAGTGTAATATTCCCTAACCTAGGCCTAAGTAGCAAAGCGACCTTTTACCTACTTTTGTCCTACCTTGCTCTGCATAACGATTCTAGCAATGACCTTTTACCCAGTTATGTGCTGACTAATTATCGACAACCTCAGCGACCCCAACTCCGCCACCCTCCTGGACAACCTCGCCAACCTCAGACTGAAACAACTCGTCCCCACCCCCACCCACAAGGCAGGACACACCCTTAACCCCATTTTCGCAGGAGGCAACAACACCCACTTCAACCACACCATGCAACCCCCCTGGACGGACCACCACTGCATACACTTCCATGCTGACAAACACACTGCGCCAAAACCTGCACCCCGCCCTCCACAAAGGAACTGGAGCAAGGTCACAGAGGAGCATCTCAACTCCACCCTGAACCGCGCTGCCCCCTCCACCTCGACCGACGCCAACCTCACAGCCAAAGAACTCCACAGATAGATCACCAACTGCGCAGACGAGCTCGCACCCCTACGTAACCCCGACAGACAGTGCCCCAGAAAGGCCACCTGGTTCACCGCCAACCTCCAAGAATCCAGACGCACCTGCAGACGTCTCGAGAAGAACTGGAGAAACAGCAAATCCTCGGAAGACTGCACCACCTACAAGAACGCCATGACATAATACCACCAACGCATCAGATCCACCAAAAGGACCTTCATTCAGAACAAGATCCTCGCCAACTCCAACAACTCTAAAGAACTCTTCAGCATTATCCAGGAATTCACCAAACCCCCCAGCGAAACCACAGACATCACCCCTTCCTAGGACCTCTGCAACAAGCTTGGCTCCTACTTCCATCTGAAAATCAAGGGCCTCTATGACAACTTCAATGACCAGACACCTGACTCCAAAGCCACTCCCTCCTCCAGCAACGCCAGCCAGCCCACCATCTCCTCCTAGACCCCAGTCACCACCGAAGACACCACATCGACCATGAAAGGCATCCACTCAGAAGCCCCCACAGACCCCTGCCCCCCGCACATCTTCCACAGAGCCGCAGCCACCATCGCACCGGAACTACGACACACCATCAACGCCACCTTCGAAACCGGCATCTTTCCCGACGACTGGAAACGTGCAGAAGTCAGACTCCTACTCAAGAAGCCCTCAGCAGATCCCACTGACCTCAAGAACTACCGACCCATCTCTCTCCTCCCCTTCGTGGCCAACGTCACCGAGAAGACCGTCAATGTCCAACTAACGAAATTCATTGAAGAAAACTCCATCCTCGACCCCTCCCAATCCGGATTCCGCAGCAACCACAGCACTGAGACTGCTCTACTCGCCGCCACAGACGACATCTGCACCCTCCTCTACCAAGGACACACCGCAGCCCTGATCCTTCTCGACCTCTCTGCAGCCTTCAACACCGTCTCCTACCGCACACTCACCACCAGAATACACAACGCCGGCATATAGGGAACCGCCCTCAACTGGCCCCACTCCTTCCTCACCAGCAGAACCCAAAGAATCAGACTTCCACCCTTCCTCTCCGAACCCACAGAGATCAACTGCGGAGTACCCCAAGGATAATCGCTCAGCCCCATACTCTTCAACATCTACATGTCCCCCCCTCACTGCCATCATCAGACAGCACAGACTCAGCATAGTATCCTAAGCCGATAACACCCAGCTCATCCTCTCCCTCACCAAGGACCCCCTCACCACCAGACTCAACTTCCAGGAAGGAATGAAGGACGTTGCATCCTGGATGAGCAGCAGCTGCCTGAAGCTCATCTCGGAGAAGACAGAGGTCCTCGTCCTCGGGCCCTCCCCCTCTGCATGGGATAACACCTGGTGGCCCACCGCCCTCGGCAGCCCCCTCACGCCCGAAATCTCGGCATTGTACCCGACTCCTCACTCTCCATGACCCGACAGGTCATGGCTGTCGCCTTCACCTGCTTCAGCACCCTCTGCATCCTCCAAAAGACATTCATATGGATCCCCCCGAATCAAGAAAGACCATCACCCACGCACTCATAACCAGCAGACTGGACTACAGAAACGCCCTCTATGCCGGGATCAACAAGTCTCTGCTTCGCCAACTCCAGACCATACAGAACACCGCAGCCGCACCGCACCTCGTCCTCAGCATCCCTCGACATAAACACATCTCCCAACACCTGCGTAACCTCCACTGGCTCCCCATCGAGAAGAGAGGAACTTTCAAGATACTCACCCATGGCTACAAATGCCTCCATAACACCTGACCCCAAAATCTCAATGATAGAATTTCCTTCCATGTACCCAAGAGGAACCTCCGATATGCCGACCTCACCCTCGCCGAACTCCGCGCATCCTCAGAGCAAGAACGGGTGAAAGAACCTTCTCCTACATCGCAGCCAAGACCTGGAACGAACTCCCGAACTACATCAGAAGCGCCCACACCCTGCACATCTTCAGGAAGACCCTCAAGACCTGGATCTTCGACTGACCGGAGCTGCCCCCCGCCTCCCCCAGCACCTTGAGACCCTCACGGGTGAGTAGCACGCTTATAACTCCCTGATTGATTGATTGATATTGATTGGTTTCCTTGAATGTACCCTCATGTATTATGCATAATGATTCTCAGCATCATATCTTAATCCCATGCACATGATGTACATAATGGGATTAACATACTCTGTACTAAAGTCATCGCTATCTTCATCCTTGGGTGACAGGGCTACTTTGATAGTTGCAATTATTGATTTAGGTTTATTTACATAATCGTACTCATAACATATCAATTGTGGTAGAAACCCGAGGCTGCCTTTTTGGTATAAAATTACTGCACCTTCACTAGGTAACCAGACGCTGATACAGACACTGAGGTCCCTGCATGCTGAAGCTTCAACACACAGCAGTCTGACATCCCTTGCCGGGTGTCCAACTCATGACCAAGACGGGGTCCTTCATTCTCTCCCATCAGGAAATTGGGATTCTTGGCTTTACACCCAGGGGATTCTTGGCTTTACACCAACATACATGCTAGGTTCACTTAGGTAGGGTCTGCATAGTAGGAGTACGCTTGATCATTGTCATGTTTATATGCCTGCATATATTCACTGTTTTAGCACCATGGTAAAATTTGACCTTCTGTTCACTCTATTGCTGCTTGTACATTTTGACATTTGCTTCTGTCTAATGATTGTCCCAGCAAACATGTTTTATACTAGAATGACGCTGGTTGAATAAATGCTTATTGAAAACGTCCCCAACATTTATTCTGTGTATCTCTCGGAGACTAAGTGAGCACGATTGACTGAGCGAAAAGTACTGTACTGTTTCCACGATCCCTGAAGGGTCAAGGGTTGTCATGTTCAATGGTTGCCAGAAACTATTCGCTCCTTGGTAAGGTTTGGGGACTTATGGTGGAACTGTGAGCTAGCTGGTCTATAGGCTGACATATCCTGTGGGGGTGTCCGGAATCATTCTAGACACCAATCCCTCAAGTTATGTTGTCCAAAAAAGTTGCAGATCCTATGTATTTTTAGGAACTACACGACATGGCACCGCCAACATTGGTTTGGTTCCTATTTAACGGTCAAACCTGAGTAGTTCAGTCGTGCTTTTCTCAGATACCCCTACTCACATTTAACCAGAGACATCTAGAGTGGGAAGTAACATCCGCCGCAGCAAAGTAGGTATATCCTATGTATTGGCTGTAGATTTTTCAAGCTTGAAGGATTATAGTTCCCCATACTGTGCAAAACCTATCTCTTTTCCTTACTACTTCCTCCCACAATGTCTATCACTGGAGATGGCATTGCGGGTGCAGGGGAAGAAGATCAGGAAGTTGTTCTTAACATTACAGAAAATTGCAGACATGCAGTTACTATGAAATTATTGCAATACGGGCTCCCGAAACGGGTCGTTGTATTACCTTCACGATAGAGGCACACAACGCATTCAGGACAGAGGTATTCTATTCTTGGGTCAATTTCTGCAGATGCACACACACATTTGTTCATACTTACATTGAAGATGACACACCAGAAGAATACTTTCCATACGTGGATGTAGAAGTCCTGTTAACCTACCAAGAACATATTAATTGGTTTTAAGGCGCCTTCCCCCACACTACAACAAATGTGAGACTCGGCCCGCTCAGCAGAGAAAGAGTAACCTGGCCGGTCCTAGCTGCTTACACACCACATCCAGAGATTGATACAGTTTAAGCCAGAGATTGATACATTTTAAGCAGCAGAATTACGTGCACTTTACAGAGACATAGTAAAACTATACAGAAACCTTACACAGTTTGTAATGGGAACACTTTCAATTCAACCTGCAAGGATTACTTAAGCTGGTCAACCTCAAATGACTATGACAAATATCAGCCCAAAAACGCTGAACGCAATTATGGGAATAATGCCCACCAAACGTGAGCAAATGCCGTTCTGGATAGCACAGAAAATAGCACAGCTTGAAGCAGTATTTCCACATACCGGCCCGCAGGAAAAACACAGAATACTAACAATTTGCTTGCCAATGAGTATAGCTCCCCCGATAGAGGATTGTACCACTTGGGGTACAGTTTTAGCTACCATTTATACCAGGACTCATGGTCCCCTCTCAATATCAGTTATACCAGATATATTGAAACAAATACAGAATGAGTTCAGGTCGGAACCTGCCCTGGACTTGGGTATGAAACTGATGGGCAATTTGGCCAGGTATCAGCAATTATGTTAGGTAACATAAAAGAGGAGGCAGCAGCGGTGGCTATACGCCAACGCCTGAGGGAAGTCACTCCTGCACAACAGGAATGAGAACTACCAAGATTATCAAAGAAACTTATGCTTCGCTGGAGGGAGATAACTTGGGAGCTAGACCTGGGAAACCACAAGTAGTGGATAATCCTGAAAAGGATAACTCAAAGCAAGCACCCGATTCTCCTAGAAAGAAATGGGATAACAAACAACCAAAAAATAATAAGCAGAATGCATCATGATCACGAGATGGGTCTCCTCAACAGGAACAACCCTCTGAATAAAGATATAATCTTAGAAACCATGATTATATTAAAAAACCTGACAGGTATCAGGATACTGATGCACATTCCTCAGAAGAGCGAGTCATGCCGAAAAAAGGGACACATCGCACTTCAGACTACATTGTCAAACAAGAAGATAAACCCAAAACTAAACATCAATTTAAAAAGAAGAAGGTAGCTGGCCTTAAAATAAGAAATGCCCAGGCTACTGAGGACTCTACTTCTGAAAGAGGAATGGGCTCTGACAATGCTAGACAGTACTGCAGAAGTAACAATAGCTCGCCAGAACCTGATGGAATTTCTGGTGACAGCAGCGTTGAATGAACATATCACAGTGGAGACACTGGATACAAGGGTAAGTGTCCTGCATCGTTTATACGAAATTAAGATCCAAATGGAGGGGACATTCCCAGGAAAGTGAAAGGTCTCTTGTGGGAGAACCTGACTTATGGATACAACATTCTTTTGGCTGAAAGAGATTGGCCGCCTGAGTTCGTTATGGAGTGCCTTAAGGGGGAAGATGTAATTTTATCAGCTTTCTCCAACCTCATTTTAGAGTCACTTAAATATTCATACGCGCAGAAATGGGCGTTAGCACTACCTCCCGTACTTTACCGCAATCATTTAGGGTGGGATGCTGAGTCACCTCACCATGAAATCCCATTAAAATCTACTCTTACTCTACAGAGGCAGCACCCAATAAAACATGACGGAGAGAGACAAGTCAGGGAGATCTTAGATCAACTTGAGTACCAAGGTGTGATTGAAAACTACACCTCTTCCATGAATAATCCTATGTTTCACATTATGAAACCCGACAATTCATACAGTCTAGTTTTAGACTACAGGTATTTGAACACATGCACATGAACATTTGCAGTACAAAATGCACACAGTGCTGCATAACATTGAGCGGAAACAATACAAAACAAACCTAGATATCTCGAATGGTTTCTTCTGCCAAAATATAGCACCTGGAAGCAGTTATTGGACAGCATTCTCAGCTCTCGGCTCTCAGCGCCAATTCTGTACACTGCCCCAAGGGTATAAGAATAGCCCCGGGTTGTTCTCAGCTAGAGTAACAGAGTTACTTCAAAATTGCGATGAGGAGGCATTGTTTTATGTAGATGATATTAATCTGACGGACAATGAGTTATTGGAAATCTTGAACAGGGTGAACAACATAATTCTAGGGTTCGCCAATGTGGGCTACAAATTTAACTTTAAAAAATCAAAAATTGCCCCCTCAATGTCCTATTCTTGAGATATGAGCTATCAAGTGAAGGGAAAAGCCTGGCAGCTAATTTTTTTAGAAAAATGTGCGCTGCTCCGACCTCCAAAGACTCTGAAAGGGTTACAATCTATTTTAGGATTCCTGATTTTTCAGTCCAACATTGGACACAGGAACACACAGAAATTCTCAGTTCCGTACAAGCTGACATGATAGCTTCCAAATACTTACATACACACGTAAATATCACTAATTTGGTGATCCGTGTAGTCGCGGGTCAATCAGGGTACACTTACCTCGCCTTCAATGAAGGCGAAACGGTACCCATAGCATACAAATCACATTTGTACACAAACTGTGAAATGCGTTTTGCATCCACGGAACAGATACTGACAGCAGTACAAACTGCTATAGTAAGAAAAAGAGCACTAGCACAGGGGAAGCATAATTGTGTGACTACAGTACCAACCTTGGAGGCTGTTACCAAAGGAAGCATTCCAAATGCAAAAGCACTGCATGGACGATGGATACAATGGACTAACCCTGGACGGAGTATGCGTAGTGGAGCTCCACGTAGTAAAAAAAAACCTCAGTGGAACTACGCGGGACTCCGCTCTGCCCCGGGACCATCAGCAATATAATAAAAAAAATAAAAACACCACTTACCTTGTCTTCTGCCTTCCCTGCTCCTCGCCGTGGTGTCTCCCATCTTCCCGCGTCCTCCTCCTTGCATCCCTGTAGGTATTACGTCTTCCGTGAACTGCGTGAACTGCACATGCGCAGTTCATGCATGACATAATACCTACAGGGCGGCGAGGAGGAGGACGCCGGAAGAAGGGAGACACCGCGGCGAGGAGGAGGGAAGGGTAGAAGACAAGGTAAGTGGTGTTTTTTTAAATTTTTGCATATGGCGCTAGCTTCGTACTCTGCTCCGCCACGGAGGCGGAGATTTGCCCAACTTTGCGTTCCCAGTGGAGCGCGGAGTTGGTAAATCATCGCAAACTCCGCTGGCGGAGCGGAGTACGACGCCCAGGGTTACAATGAACTAATTCTCTCACTGCAAGAGATGTAGATTACAAATTTGATTCTACATTAAAAACACAAGCATTTCTGCAGTATGGACAAGAATATCCTCTCCCGAATGAAATCCTGCCTCTCGATCACTATGAATACATCATTTATAATGACGGATCTGCCTAGCCGCCAAAGTAAACAGCAATACAGTGCAGCATGTGCAATTGTGAAGGGATGTGTGCAGGACTGCAAGTTCTGTCCTAGCAATACACAGACGCAGTCTCTAGGAGATTGCACGGCACAGATGGCAGAACTAAAAGCCCTGATACTGGCACTAAGAAATACAGATCGGGAAAGCCCCTCACTTATTGTGTGCGATTCATTTTATTGTGTCCAGTCATACAATGAATATCTTCACTACTGGGGCCAGAATGGGTTTAGAGATTCCAATGTTTGCACAATAAAGTTCAAGTTGCTTTGGGAACAGGTGACAAAGCTGAAAGAATGCTTCCCACATGCTCATGTAATTCACACATTGGTTCACTGATAGAATATCGACCCCCAAAATATCCCCATACAAAAATATCGAGTTATAAATATTGAGGTCAAAAATATCGACATCCTATATTTATAATGGTAAGGAGAAAAATATCGAAAAAATAATATTGATGTAAAAAATATAGTTGTACAAAATATCAATTTTAATATATGTATAACAATAATATTAAATATATTAAATAATAAAATTAACTTCAAAAAAATACATTAGATTTAATATACATTTTAACAAATATAACAAATAAATGTAATTAAAAAAAATGTAAACATGCGTATATAAAATGTAATATATATATATATTTACATTAAAACAATTAATAAACAATTAATTTTAATTTATTTTATAATTGTATATATGAAAATGTACAAATAAATATACAGATATACATACACCAATAACATAAAATCTAATAAAAAAACATTATATTATAAATTAAAACATTCAACTATTTAAAAGTATTTAAACTTACATTTTCCACTACAGTGAGTGCAACAGTAGGTAAAGTGTTGGGTAACAGAGGGGTAAAAATTACTATTCCCACGCCAGTGAGTGCAACAGTAGGGAAAGTGTTGGATAGCAGAGGGGTAAAAATGACTATTCCCACTCCAGTGAGTGCAACAGTAGGGAAAGTGTTGGATAGCGGAGGGGTAAAAATGACTATTCCCACTCCAGTGAGAGCAATAGTAGGGAAATTGTTGGATAGCGGAAGGGTAAAAAATACTATTCCCACTCCATTTAGTGCAACAATAGGGAAAGTGTTGGATAGCAGAGGGGTAAAATTGAATATTCCCACTCCAGTCAGTTCAAAATTAAAAACAAACAAAATATCACCAACACAAAATATTATTTTTTTAAAAAGGAAAAATATATTAAAATATTTTAAAAAATCAAAAAAATAGAAATATATTAAAATGTTGGGTAGATTTGACAAATACCTAGAAATATTATACGAATAAAAGTAAAAATAATTTTATCTTTTTTATTTCCTACCCTATAACACTGCACAATTCAAAACACACATCTAAATTTAGAAAAAATGTACCTCCATAATTAACATAATTAACTATCAGTTAAAGAAATATTATTAATTAAAAAACAAATTAAAACTGATAACAATTAATTTACTCCCCAAACGTTACCCCTATAAAACCATAACTCACACACAAAAAAATAAACAATTACCCTAATTAATTATCAAGTGGTGAATTAATATTAATGATCAACTAATTATTAATTACTTAATAATAAATTACTTCCCACAATTAGCACTATAAAATCTCAATTAAATAAATATTAATACATTTTAAAAAATCATTAATTTATGATAATTAAGTCCGCCCGCCAACACAACGGAAAACAGGACCGCCCGCAAGAGGTGCGGCGGTCCCGCAATGGCAATTAGGATGCCACCGCCATGGTGGCATCCCACATATATTGCATTGCGGCGGGCGGTGCTGTAATCAGCACCCGCCACAATGCAATATATGCATGTTGTGCACGGTGCCTGCCACCTTGTCAATGCCAATGTTGGGGGGTACCATAGGTACCCCCAGGTGCAGCCCCCCACCCCCCTGGGGGCATGCAACGGGCCCCTGAAGCGAAAACCGCATGCCTTTCCACGGCGAACTCTCCGCCATGGAAAGGCATTGAAAATGCCACATGCTAATACGGATGGCCACCATATTATGGGCCTTTTCCGCCCGGTAGGCAATCGGGATGATTGCCTAGCGGCGGACGGTCTTTCCATCTGCCGCGGTACCCCCCGCCATGCTAATGTGGCGGGGGGTAAAAGGCCATCTGGTGGGGTGTTTTGGCGGGCGGATCGCCACCGCCGGTCGGGCGGTGGCGATCCGCCTGCCATGCTAATGGGCCCCTAAGTTACTTCCCACCCTTTACCCCTATAAAACCCACAACCCGCTCCTAAACAAAACACACAATTACCATAATTAATTACCAATTAATTATTAATTAGCAACCAATCAATAATTAATTAATAATAAATTACTTCCCACAATTAACACTATAAAATCTAAATTAAATGAATATTATTAAAGAAAAAAATACACATTAATTTATTATAATTAAATTACTTCCCATCCTATTCCTCTATAAACCCACAACCCACAACCCGCTACGGAACTAAAAAACGCAAAATTTAATTAAAATAAAATTGATAACTACTAAAAATGTAACACATATATTAAAAAACAAAAACATTACTAATGCAAAAAAAATAGATCACATACATTTAAAATACATACTAAAATACATAATACTAATTAAAAAATCGATATTTTAAACAACTATATTTTTGCAAACAATATTAATGACTTCGATATTTTTAAAAACGATAATTCTTACCTTAAAGTCGATATTTTTTACCACGATATTCTTGCTGTCGATATTTCTGTGTCACAATATTTCCAACTCGATATTTGTGTAAGTCGACATTTCCAACTCGATATTCTGTCTGCATACCTCACACATTGAGTCATCAGTGTGTTGGCATGCATGTTGAAGGGAATTCATCTGCTGATGAAGCCGCTGAGGCGACAGTGCGAACTGCTTCTGTTGCTGTAATCACTCGTTCAAACACGAGGACAGACGGACAAATAATGATAGCTGTGAATGCTACGCGCAACAGCTCAGCCTTGCCAAATTGTTTTCCACTCAAGTACTCCTACAAGTTAGATGCACAAAACATTCCATATGCTCAAATTTCAGGAGTGGGGGATAGAGTAATACTAAACATGGATTCCTGATTAGGATTAATTCTGCTGAACACGAGGGTCTGGGTTCAGAACAAGCAGGTATCACTGCAACTGTTTCACCACTAAAGCAGCATTATTGGTGGCCAGGTCTTGCTAAACAGACCAATGGTTTTGTCCTCAAGTGCAACATCTGTCAGCAGATGAAAGGTTCCACCGTAGCACGCCCACCTCAAACACCACTACTGATATCAGACAGACCACTCGCATGTGTCTATTTGGACCACTGTGGCCCCTTACAATCTGATTGGGCTTACAAGTACATCTTGGTGGCAGTGGACTCATGCTCTAGATTCCTGTGGGTTTGGTCTCAGCGCTCGGCTGACGCCCGAACTGTTATAAAGGATTTGCGAGTCTTCATAGGGACATACGCAATTGGCACCTTACATTCAGACCATGGCCCTGCGTTTAGCTTACAGGCTTACAAAGAAGGCATGGAAAGTTTGGGTGTAGCATTGTGGTACTCCTCCCCGTATCATCCTGAGGGCAATTTGATTGTGGAGAGGAAGAACCAGGACTTAAAGCAATCCTTAACAGATAGGGTATTAGGCTCGGGTGGCAGTTGAGTCAGTCACCTATTTGGGGTCCAAAGGGCACTGAACAACATGCCAGGAAAATCCCTGGGGAGCCGTACTCCATATGAAGTCCTGTTCTGGTTAAGAATGTGGGTACCTGATTTTGATTGTGGCATCACAGTGGTGGATGAAAAACAATTTGACATCAATGATCGTTTTGGCTGTTTTACATGAACTCAATGAATGACCATACAGGAAGTTCAGATGGAAAGATTAATAACTTGTGAAGACTCCACTCCATGAAATGAAGGAGTTACCAACAATGGAATGCAGCTTGTACCTGTTGAAACTGAGCAACATCAAATTACAAATGACACACAGCTCTCAATTCGGCCAAATACTGACGTCTATGTGAATATGTCTCGGACAGAGGCATCTGCCAGTTCCACAAAACCTGCTGAGCTACCAAAGATAGATTGGAGTGAGTCTGGCTACTTCATCGATTTTAACGATTTCTCATCGGATCCAAGTGAACCCGAGTTAATGCCACCGCCTGTTCCCCATAAACAACAAATTTGTGATTTCTACCTTTGGCTGAAAAAGACTTACTTTGTTTTTCCCTGGCTACAGCTCTGAAATGCAATTGGTCTACTGTTCCTCGTCCTTTGGATTGGTATAGTGACTGTCTTTTTCTTGCTCCTGAATGGACATTACCTCCCAGAATGCTCTGCAGTACAACATGTGAACTTGGTCCTGAAACCGCATGCATCATCACACCGTGAACAAAGGGACCTGTCCTACAGCAGTTCTAGTTCCTGAGGAATAGTTTGGGACAGAGTTTCCTATGATGTGTATGGTCATACTGAACTCTTAAGAATACCTAATTTGTTAAAAATTTCTCTGAGTGATATCATCACCTCTAGTACTCTCTACATACTATGCTGTCTGATTCAGAACAATCCGCTGCATTTTCAAATGATGAATTGTATGATGGTACATCTAATTTTGGCGGCATGTTCTGTTACCAACACTATTGTCACCATTTTGTGCATGAAGCAAGTATCCCACGTAATGTTTTCCTTACCATCAATGGGAACATTGCCCAACACCTCCGAAGGGTAGTTCTACCACATTTGCGCAGAAGTTTGCTTATTTTTCTGGGTTAAACACTTCAGACCCGGCCTCTTATTGCTATAGGCTTGCACCTACATCTGCAAAGAAAAATATGCTTACTAAAACTAAGCTGATATACTCCGCTTCCTTTATTTCCCAACTTTCTTTACATGGTTTCGACTTTTGGAAGGACACTATAGACACAAAATCTGTCTGGGGAACTAAAGATTGTCAAGTTCAGGGAAATGAGGCCTTATTTAGAGCATGCCTCATACCACATCAAATGATTTTCCTGAACGAGACAGTGCAACAGACTTCCTGTCTTGGGGTAGCCAAGATCAAGGATTTGAACACACCTCGGATTCCCTCACTTGTACACGTTGAGGGTTGACAAAACTATACACTACACAGTGAGGATACATTCAATGCCATACTGCACAATGGTTTTTACAATTCGTCAGACCCCAATTGGAAGGGATGGTTGGTTTGGCCTATCGACACAAATAGGAGTCAGTCAAGATTCAGGGGTAGCACCGAAGGTTTTAGTATCAATATCAAATCAAATCAAATCAAATCAAATCAGGGGCATTTATACAGCGCACACAACACTCGAAAGTCTCATGGCGCTAGCAAACAGCTCTGAAAGGAAGTGAAGTGCCTTAGATGTCAAAAAGCCATGTCTTCAGCCTCTTGCGAAAAGAGTTATGGTCAGGGACATTTCGCAGATGGATGGGAATTTTATTCCAGGATGATGGGGCAAGAAAGGAGAAAGATCGTCCTCCTTTTCTGGCAGTATGTATCTTAAGAGGAGTGAGCAAAAACTGATTGCTAGACCTAAGCACCCTGCGAGGTTGGTACCAGCATAATTTCCTGGTCCAGTATCTCGGACCTTTTCCGTACAACTGTTTGTGAACTAGACAGAGAACTTTGAAAAGAATTTGTTTCCTGACCGGTAGCCAGTGAAGGGATTTTAGGCAGGGTGCGGAGGGCGATCTGGGCGGAAGATCCAAGACCAGCCTAGCCGCAGCATTCTGCAAGATCTGTAGTCTGTCCAGAAGGTTATTGTTAATTGAAAACAGTAGGGAATTTCCATAGTCCATTCTGTTTATTATCAGCCCTTGAACTAATGGTTTCCTGGCCTCCACTGGTAGCCACTTAAAAACCTTCCGAAGGCTACGCATTACTCCAAAACACGTGCCAATGATATGGTTGACCTGGTTCTTCATGGACAGTTGGTTGTCCATGTGGAAACCTAGGTTCCGCACCGTCAAAGTGGGGGTGGGACAGAGGCCAAGATGGGATGGCCACCAGTCGGCGGACCAATGCTCCTTTGCATTGCCAAAGAGCATGACCTCAGACTTGGCTCCATTTAATTGTAGGTGATTGGAGCTCATCCACCTGTCGATGTGGGACAGGCATTTATTAAAGCGTAGCTGTGTTTCAGTAGGATCTGGGCCAATAGTGACCAGAATTTGAGTGTCATCTGCGTAAGATATGACATCAAATCCATAGGATCTGATCACCTTGGCCAGTGGGGTCATGTACAGATTGAATAGGGTCGGGCTCAAAATAGAGCCCTGTGGTACTCCCATCTTGACTGGTCTCTCACATGAGAGGTTGTTTCCGAACTGTACTATTGTCACGCGGTCGGCAAGGTAGCTCTTAAACCACTCGAGGGCCGTGCCTCTGACACCTATCTCCCAGAGCCGGTGCTCTAAGATGCCGTCGGAGATGGTGTCAAAGGCTGTGGATAGATCGAGCAGGACGAGGATGGCTGACTGATGTTTATCCAAGGCCAGCCTGATGTTGTCTGTTACCTCGACCAAAGCAGTCTCGGTGCTATGTGCCGCCCTAAAGCCCGATTGGGAGGGATCGAGCAATCCCTGACTCTCCAGATGGTTAACGAGCTACTTGTTAATCAGAGATTCTAGTATTTTCCCAAAGTAGGGAAGCAGAGATATTGGGCGATAGTTGGCGAGCAGCATTGGGTCGGCAGTGGGCTTTTTTAAGATCGGTCTTACCCTGGCCACCTTCCAACTTCTTGGAAAGTCCGCTTCTAAAAGTGAGTTATTGAATAGCTCAGTGAGTCTTTCCAATAATACCGGGGCAACATTGGGAAGGATTTTGGACGGTACCATATCAGTGGGGGAACCTGATTTTATCCTCAACATGGCAGTGGCAACTGCTTTGGTGTCAAATTTGATGAATTCATCCAGGATATGGGAGGGGTCAGTGAACATGCTGTGTACGTCTTCCAAATTCAAATTGTGTGGTGAAGGAAAGGACCGATGGATTACCATGATTTTTTCTTCAAAATATTCGGAAAGAGAGTCAGTCCAAGTTTGGGAGTCAGGTATTAATGGCTGATTAATAGGAGCTAGAATTCTTTCAAAATTTGATAAAGTTCTTTGCTTGAGTTTTCTGCCAGATTTATTCTATTTAAGAGAAAGAGTTTTTTTGCCTGTTTGATATCGGTCATATAACCATGGTGAATTTTTTTATAAATTTCACGGTCAGCCATACTTTACTTTTTCGCCATTTGTGCTCCGCAGTCCTACACAGAAATTTTGTAGTTTTTAGTAGGTCTGTGAACCAGGGAGCAGACCTGGGCTTGATTTTGACCTGGGTGAGGGGAGCAATTTTGTCTAATGCAGCCAGAATAACTTTATCAAGATCTAGTGCTGCCTGATGTATATTTGTTTTTGTCCCTGAAAAGTCTGAGCTGAAATGTTTAGAAAAAAGGGGCAGGGTGATTTTCCGCCAGGGTCTTCGCAGTATTGATGCGTTATTGGAGCAATTTTTATCATTATTGTGGGAATAGTGAATTTTAATAAATGATGGTCTGTCCATAATAATGGCTCAGGGGGTTCAGCAATGATTCCCGGGTAGTTTGTAAAAAGGAGGTCTAGTGTGTGGCCTGCCTTGTGAGTAGGGCCAATGATCCGCTGGACAAGTCCGAGAGTATTCATGTTAGAGATCAGCTGGTCAGTCTCTGCGTTAGAGAGAATCTCGGCGTGGAGGTTAAATTCTCCAATAAGTAAAAAGTTGTCAGAGGCCAGTACATGAGACACAAGGGTCTCTAATAGCGTGTCAGAGAAATCACCTCTGGGGCCAGGGGGACGATAGATTAAGGCTCCTCTCCAGGTTCCATTGGATAAGTTATCAAGTTTAAAAATGCAAAGTTCTAGATGATCTGAAGTAATAGTGTCTAGAATTGTAATATTCAAATCCCCGGTGGAGGCTATTAGTAAACCTCCCCCTCTTCTCTCCTTTCTATCTAGTCTGATGACTTTATACTGAGGTGGAAAGGCAATGTGAACGTCAGGAAAAGCGTGTTCATGTAGCCAAGATTCCGTAATGAAACATAAATTTGGTACAACCAGATCTAACAGGCTCCATATCTCTACTGCGTGTTTGGGGATAGAGCGTGCATTAAAGTAAATGGCAGTGAGTAGATCGGGTAGGTCAGGTTTACTAAAGTCATTAGGGGCAGTGATTTTGATTGGGTTGGGAGCACTCGGTAGAAGGGAAATACCATGATGTCTAGATAGAGCCTCTTTTAAAATGGCGTTAGGTCCTATGCAGGGTTTATTTAGCTCTATTAATTCCCTGTTCGTGTATTTTAGAATTGCCATGTTACCTGGGGCGGTGGCGGTGGCCAAGGAAGCAGGGGTCCTGGCCTCTGGCATTGGTCAGGCGCGGACGGGCACAGACGGGCTTGCCTTTGGCGCGCCACGGCGCGCCGATGCGCGCGTCCGCTCACTGACCTGCTCTAAATAAAGTGTGGTGCAGAGAAGGCTAGAGCGCTAATTCAGACTTCCGGCGGCAAACGGAAGTTATGCTGATTGCCGTGATGACCCTCCGTACAATCGGCACAAGCCGTGACGGACCAGGGTACAGGCAGCTGTCAGCGGATGCAGAAAATAAATGAAGACCAGAGGTAGGAGAGTTCAAGTAAAAGACACGGTGCAATTAAAAAGTTTAAAGGAATGGGGTAGCTTTAAAATGCAGGGGGCTGTGATCTCAGAATGGCAGGAAGACGTGGTTCAATTCAGGCGCCGCTGCGCGCGTCCGCTCACTGACCTGTTCTAAATAGAGTGTGGTGCAGAGAAGGCTAGAGCGCTAATTCAGACTTCCGGCGGCAACCGGAAGTTATGCTGATTGCCGTGATGACCCTCCGTACAATCGGCACAAGCCGTGACGGACCAGGGTACAGGCAGCTGTCAGCGGATGCAGAAAATAGATGAAGACCAGAGGTCGGAGAGTTCAAGTAAAAGACACGGCGCAATTAAAAAGTTTAAAGGAATGGGGTAGCTTTAAAATGCAGGGGGCTGTGATCTCAGAATGGCAGGAAGACTTGGTTCAATTCAGGCGCCGCTGCGCGCGTCCGCTCACTGACCTGCTCTAAATAGAGTGAGGTGCAGAGAAGGCTAGAGCACTAATTCAGACTTCCGGCGGCAACCGGAAGTTATGCTGATTGCCGTGATGACCCTCCGTACAATCGGCACAAGCTGTGACGGACCAGGGTACAGGCAGCTGTCAGCGGATGCAGAAAATAGATGCAGACCAGAGGTAGGAGAGTTCAAGTAAAAGACACGGCGCAATTAAAAAGTTTAAAGGAATGGGGTAGCTTTAAAATGCAGGGGGCTGTGATCTCAGAATGGCAGGAAGACGTGGTTCAATTCAGGCGCCGCTGCGTGCGTCCGCTCACTGACCTGCTCTAAATAGAGTGTGGTGCAGAGAAGGCTAGAGCGCTAATTCAGACTTCCGGCGGCAACCGGAAGTTATGCTGATTGCCGTGATGACCCTCCGTACAATCGGCACAAGCCGTGACGGACCAGGGTACAGGCAGCTGTCAGCGGATGCAGAAAATAGATGAAGACCAGAGGTAGGAGAGTTCAAGTAAAAGACACGGCGCAATTAAAAAGTTTAAAGGAATGGGGTAGCTTTAAAATGCAGGGGGCTGTGATCTCAGAATGGCAGGAAGACGTGGTTCAATTCAGGCGCCGCTGCCAATAGGCCTGATCAGCGCTATGTACAATCAGAATACTCTGGGGTGGTGACATCTTACAGTTTTGGGAAGTTATGCCTAGAGTGTCTAAAGACCTCGACACTGTCCAAGGCGAAACAACACTTATCTCTTCTCTCAGATGACATGGATCTTTGGGATTTTTTTTTAGGTCTCCAGAAGCCACGTAAAAAGCGCTTCTTGCATGCTATTTACAACGAGCTATGGACAAATCTCTCAACAGGAGGCTGCTGAGAGACTACATGAAATAGGTAGGATTAACCTTGAAAAGGCCTTGGATGTGGTCAACAATGGTATGACCACACTATCATTCAGAATGCATTCACTGGGCAACATTGTGTCTTCTGCACTATATATAATGGTATAAGATTTGAATATTCTACAACATGGACAAACGCAATTGCGGTCCATTATATTGTTAAGCTGGATGCTACAGTCATTGCGTCTGGCCACGTGCCCTGGCGTTACATCAACAGCACGACTCTGTTCTCTGTATACAATCTAACTGAAGACAGATGGTTATGGAATGCAGAGATGCAAAATATACCATGTTGTTTGAAAAAAGGGGAGTCCCCTGCATAAGGATGGCTTGCCAAGAGCAGGGAGAAGGAAATATAACTTAGAAAAATATCTTAAGCAAGAACTATTACATTTGAGTTACGGGCATATGACTGCACATGAATAACTTAAACCAGAAAATACCTGAATGGTGAATTGCATACAAACATAAACAGAATCCGGTATATTTTATATTCAAAATAGCAAAAATATTTATTTGATGTGCAATTAATAAAAAATCTGAAATATCGTTAGGAGACTATCCTTACAGTTATTCAAAATCGTCTTTTATGACAAATCTAGCAGAGTTTCATGTCATAAACATACAATAAGACATTTTGATATAAATACAATCAACTGAACATGATATTCTCCTGCATAAACATGTAAATTAATTGATAATATTCGATAGATGATGATAATGTAACATATCATATTATGGAGGGCTTGAAGATGTAATTACCCCCAGGTCCCTCTAGTCCTCGTCCCCTTCATAACTAATGAGATAGTCCTATCTTGCAGACAGAAAAAAGAATGAAGGAATGCTGGACCTACCCCTCCCCCTCCCTCTGGGAGTACATAAGCGTACAGGTCCCAGCATTCCTCCTGTTCTTTTTCTGTCTCTGCCTGTCGGAGAGAGAACGTTGCAGGAGCATTATCGCTCCTGTCGGTGCTGGTGTACTCACGTGGATGCTGCCGGGCGAGTGTCCCCGTGTCTTTCGCTGTTTTCTCACCCTCCCTGCCGGGCTTGGGGGGTGTGGTTCAGGCCCCGTCTTGCCTCCTGGAGTTGCTGCTGGGTTGCTGAAGTGTCTTCTGGCCGCCCCTCCTGGCTTGCCGGGCTTTGCCGGGGGGCGCGGCGTGTACGGCCGGCGGAAGGCGGGTTGCTGTGGTTCCGCCTTCCGGGTCGTGTTGCCTGTCTTCCGGGATCTGCGGTGGGGCGGACGTCAGGCATTCCAAGGCGGGCTCCTTCGTTTGGGGGATTTCTGCTTTCTGCGGTTTTGGGGGTGCTGGTGCTTCTTCGTGTGTTCAGCTGTTCCTGGTGGGCTCTTGGATTCCTTGTTGGCTGGATTGCTGTGGCACAGTCGACATGGGGAAACATGCTCGGAAGAGCCGCCATAGGGAGCGCTCCTCCTCCTCTGATTCTTCGTCCTCCCCTTCTCCTGCCAGGTCTCGGCGTCGCAGGGAGTGCGGTGATGCCAGGCTTAAGCGTCTCATCAGGGAGACTCTTAGCGAGATGGGAGGTGATGGTGCTCATTCTAAGGGCACTGGTCCGGTGTCCTCTGGCTCTTCTGGTGGCGAGGCTGAGTGGTTGGGGGATTCGGAGCACAAGGGCAAATATATTGACAAGGACATATTGGCTGGGTTGCTGAAGCATGTCAAGTCTAACATGGGGTTTCCGGATGATGAGGCTCCAAGTACGTCTGGTGGTCCCTTGTTGCGCCAGTTTCAAAGCTCTGCTGCTGTGGATGTGCCTATTCATCCTTTCATTAAGGATGTCCTGCAGCGGGAGTGGGTGGATCCCGATCGGATCTTGCTCCCTCGTTTTATGGCTAAACTTTATCCTTTACAGGATATGGCTGCGGATTTGCCGGACTCCATCCCTATTGATTCCTTTGTGGCAAGTCTGGTGGGTTGTACTTCCTTGGTGGAGGATGCGGTACTGAAGCATCCTGTTGATAAAAAGGTTGATTCCTCCCTCAAGAAGGTGTATTCTGGTTCTAATTTGGCTTTGAGGGCTGGCATTTATGGGACTTATGTTTCGCAGTCCTTACTTTCAGATCTCAAGTCCCTGTACCAATCGATGGATGATGCTACTGACTGTTCCGGTCTTCTGGAGCATATTGAGAGACAAGTGGAGTTCCTCTCGGATGTGTCCTTCGATGTGGTGCGGGCCTCTGCCCTTTCCAGTGGGGCGTGTGTGGCTGCTCGTCGCAATCTTGTATTACGGGACTGGAAGACTGACTCTGCCCAGAAGGCTAGCGCTTTACGTCTGCCTTTCAAGGGGACAATGATGTTTGGGGAGGAGTTGGAGGATAAATTGCATAAGTTGTTTAAGGAGAAGAAGCATTCTTCTTCTTTTAAGCTGGCCTATGCTGTTTCTGTTTCCTCTAGGCCTAAATCCTTATTCCGTCCTTCCTCTCGTAGGCAGTTTTCTGGGGGGCGGGGACGGTTTTCTTCCGGCCGTGGCCGGGATAGGAAGGCTAAGTCCCCCCCTCCCAAACCGCATTCCTGACTATATGGCTGGGAATCCCGGATCATTGGTAGGAGGTCGGCTGCGCTTCTTCCTGCCGGCCTGCGTGCAGTCCTGTTCAGACGCTTGGGTGTTGGACATCATTCGCATGGGTCATGTGATAGAGTTCTCCTGTCCTCCTCTGGACTCGGGGGTTCGTCCGACTATTTGGCCGTCCTGTCTGTCCAAGCGGTCCGAGCTATCTCTGGGGATCGATGCTCTTCTTCGGAAGGGTGCGATTCAGGAAGTTCCTCCTCTGGAAGTCGGGTTGGGGTTTTACTCTCGGATTTTCCTGGTTCCCAAGGTGACAGGGGGGTTCCGCCTGGTCCTGGATTTGAAGGCCCTGAACAAATGGGTGGTTCATCTGCCTTTTCGCATGGAGACTCTTCAGAGGGTGATTCCGTTGGTGCTTCCAGGCCATTTCATGTGCACCCTCGATCTTCAGGACGCTTACTACCATGTCCCGATTCATCCCCGGTCCCGTCGCTTCCTGTGGTTTTGTGTTCAGGGGCGTCACTTTCAGTTTCAGGTCCTGCCGTTCGGCCTGAGGTCTGCTCCACGTGTTTTTACGAAGGTTGTGACTCCAGTGGTGGCTGTGTTGCATCTTCGGGGGCTCCTAGTGTACCCTTACCTCGATGACTGGTTGATCCATGCTCTGTCTCGGTCCCTGTTGTTGGAGGCTCAGGGGGTGGTGTGTTCTGTGTTGAGGGATCATGGGTTTCTTCTGAATCTACCCAAGTGTCAGCTGTCGCCCTCCCAGGACTTGACTTTCATTGGAGCCCGGTTTCGGACCGATCTCGGCAGGGTGTTCCTGCCCGTGCCTCGGGTCTTGACGTTGGTGTCTCTGGCTCGGCGGTTCCTGCGGGGTTGTTCCTTTTCGGTTTGCCTCTGGTTGCGTCTTCTGGGTCTCATGGCGGCGACAGTGTTTACTGTGGCCTGGGCTCGTTTTCACCTCCGTCCTCTCTGGTTGTACCTTCTGTCTCGCTGGGATCCTGTGTCTCTCAAGCTGGATTGTCTTCTTCCTGTGTCCCCTTCGGTCCACCCTGCCCTTCTTTGGTGGACGGTGTCGGCCCATCTCTCACAGGGTCTGCCTCTGCAGCCGTCTTCTCCGGTCGTCCTGACTACGGATGCCAGTTCTTTCGGGTGGGGTGCGACCTTGGGTTCCCTGTCCCTTCAGGGTCGTTGGACCCTTCAGGAGAGTCGTCGTTCGTCCAATTGGAGGGAACTGTCGGCTGTGTTCCGGGCTGTGATGGGGTTTCGGGTTCGGTTGCTCGGTCACCATGTTGTGGTGAGATCAGACAACACGGTTCGGTTGCTTACCTGAATCATCAGGGGGGTGTTCGCTCCTCCTCCCTGAACGCGGTGGTGGTCCCCCTGTTCTGTTGGGCGGAGGGGCATCTATTGTCTCTGTCGGCGGTTCATATTCGAGGTGTGGACAACGGGGTGGTGGATGCCCTCAGCCGTTGTTTCCCCGCCTCTCTGGAGTTGTCTCTGACTCCGGTGGCATTTCGGCTTGTGTGCAAGAGGTTTGGTCTTCCTTTTCTCGACCTCTTTGCTTCCCGGCTCAATGCCCAGCTGCCCCGATTCTGCTCCCGGGGTCCTCAGGAGGGTTGCTGGGGAGTGGATGCCCTGTCCCTTCCCTGGCCGTCCAGGCTCCTCTATGCTTTCCCTCCTCTGGAGCTGATTCCCCGGTATTTGGCCCGCCTGTGTCGGGAGGATCGGGTGGTGGTAGTTGTGGTTCCGTTTTGGCCTCGGAGGTCTTGGTTTCCGACTCTGCGGTTGTTGGCTGTACAGGGTCCCTGGTTTCTTCCTCTGTCTCCTTCCCCCCTGCGGTCTGCTCCGTCGCTGTCTCTTCTGAGGTTGCGTCTATCGGTGTGGAAGTTGAGAGGCAGGGTTGGTGTTGGCGGGGTTTCCCTGAGCATTTAGCAGTGGCTCTTCAGGGGTCCCGTCGTCCGTCTACCCTCAAGTCTTATGACCGTCATGTGGGTAATTTTCGTCGTTGGTGTTTGGCTCTGCATTTGTCCCCTTTGGTGTGCTCTTTGCAGGTGGTGCTCCAATTCCTTTGGGAAGGTTTTGAGAAGGGTTTGGCTGTTTCCACTTTACAGGCTCAGTGGGCTGCTGTTCGGGCTTTCCGTTCCTCTTGGGGGAATTTGTCTGATGTCGAGGATCTGGTTTCGCGTCTTCTTCTGAGTTTTTCTCTGTCTCGACCGGTGGTGCGTCCTTCCTTTCCTTTGTGGGATCTGCCTTTGGTTCTTCGGGCTTTGGTGGCTTCTCCGTTTGAGCCTCTGTCGGAGGTGGACGTTAAGTTTGTGACTCTCAAGGTGGTCTTTCTTGTGGCTATTACTTCTGCCCGTCGCCTGGGGGAATTGGGGGCCTTGCTTGCCCGGGAACCTTTTTTGTGCTTTTCCAAGGATGGGGTGGTTCTCCGTTTAGATTCTGCTTTTGTTCCGAAGGTTTCCTCCCAGTATCATTGTTCTCAGGAGTTGGTGTTGCCTGCCTTGGGGTCTGATCTGGACTCTCCGGGGGATCCTCCTTGGTCTTTGTTGGATGTGTGCAGGGCGTTGCGTGTCTACTTGGAGCGCACTGCGGATTTTCGGAAATCTGACTCCCTTTTTGTTTCTTTTGGGGTTTCTTCTCGTGGGGGGAAGGCTTCTTCTGCCTCCATTGGTCGTTGGATGAAGCAGGTCATTGCTTTGGCTTACTCTCTTTCTGGGTCTCCTCCTCCTGCGGGGGTTCAGGGGAGGTCTACCCATGGGATGGCTGCTTCCTGGGCTGAGGTTGGTGGTGTTCCCCTTTCTGAGATCTGTAGGGCGGCCACTTGGGCGTCCTCTAATACCTTTATTCGGCATTATCGCCTTCAGAATTTGTTGGGGGATGATGTTAATTTTGGTTTGGGTGTGCTGCATGCTGTGTGCTCCTGAATTTCTTGTGTTTGCTGTTCAATAAATCCCTGGACTTTTGCATTTCTGTTGGTTCTGGTGGTTTATTGTTGATGAATGCCGGTGTCTGCTTGGGTATTCTCATTAGTTATGAAGGGGACGAGGACTAGAGGGACCTGGGGGTAATGTCCTATTACTTACCGGTAATCTTCATTACTCCTGGTCCCGTTGTCCTCGTCCCCTTCATGGCTTCCCTCCCTCCCTCCCTGACTTGCCGGCCTTCATCTGGGCTTGGTATTGTCAGGAGGAATGCTGGGACCTGTACGCTTATGTACTCCCAGATGGAGGGGGAGGGGTAGGTCCAGCATTCCTTCGTTCTTTTTTCTGTTTGCGAGATAGGACTATCTCATTAGTTATGAAGGGGACGAGGACAACGGGACCAGGAGTAATGAAGATTACCGGTAAGTAATAGGACATTACTACGTGCGTTTCGGTGAAATGCCTTCATCAGGAAACCGTCACATTAATATCTAAGCATAGGAGTTATGCATGGTGGCCCGTTGCCTCTGGCGAGCAAACTGTGGATGCAACCGCAATATTTATATGCTCGTTAGATTATGAAGCAATGCCGGTAAGGGGAAGCTTACAGACGGTGAGGCAGTTCTGGTTCTTTGTAGAGGGAAATTAACTTCTTGGGTAATGTTGTTAGGGAGAAATGTGTGCCACCAGAAGATGATTTCAGTTTCATAAGTGAATTTGGACGTTTCTTAAATTTTTTTTAGCTTCAATATGTGATTTTTAAACGCGATAACTGGCCGCACTCAGGGTTACCTTTACAGTGCGGCAATCGAAGGTCTCTCTGTAGCTGATGGCACACCTTTTCTCGCTAACAACATTAACCAAGAAGATCAGATCGATAAATTAAAAATGGTTGCCTGAATTAAAATGCATGTACATGCATGCATCACAATACACCTGTGCATCAAGGCGCTTCTCTACTCGTTGGCAGTGTTCTTGGGATTGGCTTCATTTAATAGAAAACCCATTCCATGTTTGCCTACTTTGAGCGTTCGCGCGTCTTAATGCATGTGCATGCATGCAGTGAGGTTGGAAACAAACATTGGCAAAGTCAACAGTTCTTCTTTTCAGAGCCGAGACCTACTGGCTTGGCCAATGCTTTTTAATCCTGCCTACAGGTTGGAACACAAACCGCTGACCCTTCTGAAAATGGTATATAATGAAGTGTATATCTTCTGCGACATACAGTACAGATATTCATGAGCCAATTGTTAGGTGTGCCTCAATTGCAACTCCGTTCTTTATTAATGAGAAGTTAGGACTGAAGTAAATAGGGGACTATAATAAATTTGCTCCTTTGCTTTTGTGGTTGACTGTCTGGAATAAACCCTCTGTCAATGTGAACAGGTAGATGCCAGATTCTCTATCTCTGGAGAATTGCCATTGGACTGCCTAGCTTCGATACATCATGGACTGTGATAAAAAACACATGAGATGGTCAGCCCTTTCAAAACCCCTTATAGTTTTTATTACAAAAAATGACTATCAAATGTATTCATGAATAGGAGACATGTAAAGAGGGATGAGCGTAGTTGGGTAAGAATCAGCATGCTTCCTTTTGGAGACAGCAAGGAGAGTAGCGCTCTACGCTACTTATCATTGGTAAGCAATCCTTATGAAAGAATGCTACTGACCAAATGTAGGTCTGGTAATATTAGCTGCTATCTTTCCACAAAAACCAATATTATTTTAGGGTACCAGACGACTTTTGTCTTTGTGACAATTCAAAATCTCCAACCAGTATGCCCTTTGTATTCGTTTATAAATCTTACTATGTGTTAGTTTCTGACCTCCTGTTTTGTGTGGAGCATATCAGCTTTCCAGTTTAAGTTAACTTAACTAATTTCTGAGATAATTTACTGTATATTTTTAGAATGTATTATCTTTTATTGAAGTAATGCGTTATAAATGTTGCTAAAATGTTAAGTTTGCATCATCTTTTTGACAGATTTTAAAATTGCATTTATTAATTTATTTAATAAATCTATTATTTCATTTCATAAATCAATTGCACCTGTTTATATATATTTGTGATATTTTTATGGTTCAGAGTTTGAATCAAAATAAGTAAACATTGATTTACCTACTTTATTAACCTTGTCTGATTCTGCCATCTGCAAGACAATTTATGCACCTGAGACCTCAACATGAAAAAGCCAATAAGCCTATTTATTTATTGAGTTTTGTATAGTGCAAACTCGACTCGAAGGTATCAGAGCTCTTGACATAGTCGGCAAAATAACAGTTGGATGAGTTACATGTGGGGAAGTACAATTACATGGAATAGGCTACAGATACATAATAACACTAGTAATGTAACAGTTAGCGAAGAAACCATTGCATTAGTTAAATATGGTGTAAGTACAATTATAGGGCGTAGACACAAATACACAGCAACAGCATACACAAGGGGTATACAATAGATAGTAGCAGTTGCACGAGTATCATATGGGGTAAGTACAGTTACATGGCGTAGGTACAGATACATAGAAACACAAGCAAAGAAAGAGTTGATGAAGTAACAGTTGCACAAGTTCAATATGGGGTAGGTACAATTACATAGAGTAGGCAGAAGTACACAGTGACAGCATGCACAACGAGTGTACGATAAACAGTAGCAGTTGCATGAGTTGCCTATGCAGTAGATACAGTTGCATGGAGTAAGTAAGATACCTTTCCACCGGATGTACTAGAAGTGTATGATGGACAGTAGGAGAAGTGGGCGGTATAGTCCTGAGGTAGTTACAGTAGGGTGTGTCGACTTAAGGTATGGTGTATGCAACAGTACACACAAGAAGTCTACGATAAACAGTATTAATTGCAGAAGTTGCCTACAAAAAACAGTATCAGGGGCAGGAGTTGTCTACGGGGTAGGTACAGTTGCAGGAGTTAAGCACAGATACATGGCAACAGTGTATTCAAGAGGTGTATGATGGAAAGTAAGAAAGGTGGGCAATATATTTCAAGATAGTTATGGAAGGGTGTGTTGACCTAAGCTAACAGAATTGACGTAAAATGAGCAAAGAGCATATAGTAATCAAGGGGCATATTATCAAGGGCTTTATCGCCGCTTTAGCGGCACTTTTTGCCACTAAAGCGGCGATATTTTTAACGCCCTATTAGCAAGCTGTCGCTAACAGGCGTTAGCGACAGCTTTCAGGCGTTAGAGGACGGGAATTACATCGCCTTGCATGTCAGCGATATTTATCGCTAATGACATGCAAGGTAGGCGTTCCCAACTAAAAGCGACGGTAAACAGTCGCTTACATACCTATCGCCTATTAGCAATACCCGCGAAGCGATAAAAAATGCGCGCTAACCCCGATTATCGCTTGTTTTTAAGAACTGATAAAAACATGACTTAGCAATGAAAGTCAATGGGAGGTGGATTGTAAGGTTAAGTCCCCAGAATTAGCGATAGGATTTTATCGCTGGATTTCTCGCGTTAAAGCTGGGTTTCGCCGCTATCGCTGGATATTTTATCGCAATGGAGATAAACCTTGCTAATAGCATGTTATTTCCGCGGTAATATACAGCGATAGCCGGCGATAAAAAAAGGTGCGCTAAGCAAGGTTTGCGATATTTATCGCATGTTCTTGCTAATATGGCCCCTAGTTTTTTTTTCTTATAGAGTTTTTTTATAGCGCGAACTAGACCCGAAGATATCGGTTATCAGAGCGCTTTACATAGCACCAGTTTCGTTACACAAGGACACATTAATTTTTGTTAGGCACAGGAAGATTAAGTGATTTGCCCAGAATCACAGAAAGTTGAGCGTCGTTGCCGAGACTCGAACCCGGTTCCCCAGCGTCGACGTCGACCGCTCTAACCGTGAGGCTACATCCTCGCCCCTAAATTACAGTGTAGACCGGTGTCGATGTAAAGTGAGTTAAAGAGCGCATAGGCAGAGAATAACAGTGTAGACTTTCAGCTGACAGTGTAGAGGTAAAATGAGCATTGTAGGATATAGGCAAATAGTCACAGTGTAGAGCAGTGTTGAAGTAAAGAGAGCAAAAAGAGCATGTAGGCAAAGAATAACAGTGGAGGCCATCTGTGCACTATCAGAGGGCGGGCTGCTGGATAGTATGGATCAAGGGAGTGACAAGGGACTCAAAAGAAGCAGTAGAAGCCTCCTCATCGTCTGGGGGAGAGGATGTGGTGCAGCGGCCAGAGTTGCCGACTTGGGAGCTGAGGATCCCGGTTTGCATCTCGGTGTTGGCTCAACATCCTTTGATTCTGGGCAAATCACCTATTGTCGCCCGTGCCCGTGGACAGCGCTTGCATACCCTCACAGGTGATAAGCCTCGCTATATAAATCTACAAATTACAATTGCATCTGGCGAGTCGCGTTATTGAGAAAGGTTGGGGTGGTCCCTTGGTTGGCAGTCATGGAAGCAGGAAAAAGGGGAGAGCTGCAGAACAATGACGTTTTCACAGTAGACAAGGCCAGCCTACTGTCCTTAAGAATAACTTTTCCATAAAAATAACACAAGCATTCATGCTTTGACGTAATCATAAGGCCTGTACAGAGGGAAGCTAATCAGCATGAAATCTACTTCTGAAAGGATGAACAGTACAGTTGGCCATACCTGAAATATAAATAGCATAAATCTAAGTTCTCTCGCTAGAGATACCTCCAAACATGAGTCAGACTCATTTTTTACTCGCGCATGCGTGCAGGCTTCAGGTGGTGAGCTGGTTGTTTATAAGTTGAGGGATGCCTTTGGTTATTTTTCTTTTGCTGCATGCCAGCTGCTTTCAGAGCTGTGCAGTCAGCTGCAGTCTGCTATCTGCATCAAAGTGGGCCTGCACGTCAAGCTGTCCTACTGGTTACTCTACCTGCACAACACTTTTCTTCCTATCCTATAATGGACCAAGGAGCCTGCTTGTCCTGCTTTCCCATTTATCCACAATTTCTCTTTCTAGTCATAGAGGTGGTGGAGAAGGTTGATACTGGGTGTGTGGGAGGCACCAGAGGAGCCACATGGTGAGGGCTGGTGGCTCCTAATACGCGGCGGTCCTGTTTTATCTGGCCCCATGGTTCTAAGGGGCCAGATTCCCTCAACTCTGATCAGCAAGAATTTAGACCAGTTTTTGGCGTGAGGATGAATTGAAACAAATGCACCATAAACAACAGCTGGTCTGGTTCTGTTGTTTGTGTGCATTTGCAAGATTTACCATGAATGGCGCCATTCGCTGTAAATTTTTACCATGAATGGCGTGTAATTACATGAAGAGCCAAAATGGCATGATTACTACAATTCCACATACTTATCATAATGTGAAATTCCCGCAATTAAGCAAATTATGCCAGCGTAATGTACGTTTCACTCAGGCCTAATGCCCACAGCCGCAGACATCTGCTGCAAAGATCTTACAGCCATGCGCCAGCAGCAAAACATGAGGACAACTCGGTCTAAACTAGACCATTACTAGCAGAGTTGGGGGAATTCAGCTTCTCAGGACCGTCTACGGCCAGGGGCGGCTCCTCCATTTGAGCGGAGGCGCGTCGCCCCACAAGCCCCAGAGCTGAAAAATACAATGGTAATAAAGTTTATTTATTATCAATTTATTTTTCTGCAACCTGTCCCAAACTAAGTGTCAGGATGGGGCGGGGTCAGTGCTGCCAAGTGGCAGCTGCAGGGAGCTGTACGCTTTAAAATGCGCATATCTCTTTGGCCGGCCATCTGGAGTCCCTCCAATCCTGATGCTTCTCTCATGCTGTGAGAGCAGTGCCAGGATTGAGTAGTGCAGTTTACTGGTCAGGAGCTTCCAGAAGACACCTGAGGGAGGAGGATGTTGCGCTTCAAGAAAGTAAGTTAAGTTTATTTTATTTATTCTTTTTTTTTTTGTTGTGCCCCCGCCGCACCACCCTTGGTACATGCAAGCCGTCACTTTCTACAGCGGCCAGTATGAGTAGTGAGGAGCCTACTGGCCCAAGCATTTCACAGAGGCTTTCTTTTAGCCCTTACACATGTTAACACTACTGCCCCCTCCTCCTGACATAAGCTTTGCTGTAAAGAATCTGGCTTTGCCCTTCTGCTCTGCCTTTTAGTTTATCAGCAGCTCCCCAAAGATCACCCAAAGAATACCACATCCTAGGTCTGCACTCCCCAGCTTTCTGGGCCTTCAGCCTCTTGCACTTTGACTGGTCCATAGCCCGAGTCTACAGTGCCCACATCTCTTTGCACTGCAGAGGATCAGGTCTCAAGATGGGTCCCCAATGCTCTCTCCTTAAGAACGTTACAGCTGGTCCACTTTCCACAAGTCATGGGAGAAAGTAAGGGATCCAGGGCCACTACTGCTGGAGAGAGTCCAAGAGAGGCAAGAGGAACATAAGCCTTTTCCTTTTCTTTGAGTCCTCTGGCACTAGCAGGGCACTGGCTGGAGCTTCAAGTCCATCATGGTGCCCGCACCATCCATGTTTGCTTAGGGATAAAAGGAAATAAAACATAGGTTGATATTATATAGCAAATATGAGACAAACATTGCTGCCGTATCTACCTATGATATATAATTGTGTAGTATATTTACTGTATAACTTTAAAAGAAAGGGAACAAAGCTATTGTTATGTAAGTTTCTTAAAAAGGGTATGGTACTTAGCACATATCAATGTCTCCTAAACTCTTTTTTGCTTCCTTACCTCTCTTTCTTGAAGGCCCTCATAGCTCATAACTGGGTCACATCATCGATATTGCTTGAAACGTTCAAGTGATGAAATGAAGCAGGCAGGCTCCAAGGTCCTACAAAACCAACAAACCCTTTGCTGACCCACCCATTGAAACTCAGTCCAAGACTTTCCCAAAGAAAGAATTCAGTGGATGCACCACCGTGTGCTTGCATCTGCTGTCCTGACAATTTATTGGTCTAATATCCAAGCCAAACACCATGAGGAGAAAACGGGAAGCTGCTGCATCTTTGGACCTGGTGCATCAGGGTCCTGTTCTCTAGTTTACATTAGCTTTCTTACCCACAGTGCTATCTGTATGTATTCTTAGGAATTGATTGGGGGGGCCACACTGGCACGTTCACCAAAACTTGTATCCCTTAATGGGAACATATAGTGCTCAAATTTTCTCTAGGGCAGGAGTAGGTGTGGGCATAATTTGCGTAATTCCATGTGGCGCAATCAAAAACAATTACCTTATAATTCTGTGAGATTACACAGAAGAAGGCAAGAAGAGTAATTCTGCATTGAGTGCTATATTCTTAATACCACAAATGCGTGCAATGATTCATTTTACACTATAAAAATAACACTATATGAAACAGGACATGAATAGCGAGTACATTCGCTAAATGTGCACTTGGGGTATGGTTGCTCCTCAACTTACTACCAGCATTTAGCGCTGGTTTCTTAGAATACAATGCACCTTTGCGTCCATATGTGAGAATGCATTTTGCACCAAGAAAATAGCTCTAAATGCAACAGAACATAAACAGCAGCACAAGCAGCTGCTTGTGCTCACTAAATGTGCTCTCACTGTAGGGTTTTTCCCCAAACTTATTCTTAATTACGCAAGTGGGCATAGTCACGTTATTATTGGTTATTCTGCATCAAAGAATAATGCGGAATTAGCAAATTACTCTGATTACTCTGGAACAATTCAAATTTCTCCCAGGCCTAGACATAAGACACTAGCACGGATACAAAGACATATTAATTTACATATTAAATGCGGCTGTAAGACTGCTACAGTCAATGTGGCATGCAGTTACACACACTAGTGCAGGTAACTCTAACACTGAAAGAAAAAGCACTATAAAATAGGGCCAGACAAATAAGTATGTATGACAGCTAACAGAAGTAGGAACATGGAATTAACAAAGGGGTATAGTACTCTGTGTCATAGAGTCTGGTGACACTGCAACATGGCATCATTACCCAGGAATTAGAGGCACACATGTAATGTATTCTATTACTTGAATCTATGGTATTGAATTTAGAGCAGCAAATTAAAGGGATATGGGCACCAGAATCGCCCATTCCTACCTGCTGCAATAAGCCTCTCTCTTATCTTCCTCTCTCGTTTGCCTCCCTGTGCCCTCCTTTAGTTCTGTGTGTCTCTATGACTTCTTTCACCACTCCCTCGCCACCTGTCCTCCCAGTGCTTAATTTGTGCATCATCCATTGCCCCTGCCATGGCCGCCAATGAAAATACCAACACAACTACTGACCATCACACAAGTGACACAAGTGTGACTAGTATTCCAGGCCCCCAAAGCCATAAAAATGGCTTGAACTGCAGATATTTCAATTTTTCAATGTACATTCAGTTAATAACCTTACATTGTTTCACATTCCCTGTACCTTAGCAGGATTATCAGATCACTTTGCAAAATCCTCTAAAAGTAAACAGCAATGTTGAAGTTAAAACAATAAGCAGCAATTTGTCAGAAGACACAGACTTGCATTTGACCTCTATCTTTGAAGACACACCTCTACTTCCAATTCCTATGCCCAAGGGAGTTGTGCAGTACTGAACATTCAAAAAGCAGGCCCTATGACTGGCCAAGGGAACTTTTTCTCCTGTTAGCCTCAGTCCCACAGTACAGTGCAATCTGATTGGCTAGCTGCAACTTAGAGGAAAATGTGCAACGGCCATTATGGGATTTGGGCATTCTGTCCCGTGTACTGGAAAAAAAAGTATAAGGGGGCAGAGTAGGTATACCCTGAGCCCCAGGCATTTCGGAGCCAAGTGTGGCCAAAAGTATATAAAAAATATTTGGGCCACCTGCACAGCAATTCACCCAAGGGACCCTGCGTGGCCCTCCCCTGAGGTACTGCAGTACTCCTGTGGGAGCCGCCACTCAAGCTTTACCCCCATGGAACTACGGCACCATGCAAGCTTCCTAAGTGAGGTCATCAAAAGGTAAAGTGATGGTATAATTAGGCCATGTAATAATATGAAATCTAACGTTTAAAAACCAAATAAACACATAATTCACCAGTTATACTTTACTGGGATAACTATGACTTGTGCCCCCACCATGTATTGCTTATGAACTGATATATTACATCACTCATAAAATATTGAATAACGTCATTGTTGGCATCACTGATGACATCTTAAATCACTGAATCTCTAGAGTTTATTTTACACATAAAGTAAAATGTATTGTCTTACATCAGATCAAAGCAGCCAAAAACAGAGTGTCAGCCCACCTTTTAACTAAAAGTACATTGAGATAAGAAACTATTATAAAACCCGATCAGCTTAATATTATTCTGTTTGTAACATCTAGGCCACCTACATATGGCAATAAAACCTGTTAAGCGTTACTAATTGTACATCCCCATCAGGCTGTTGAATGATATATAGATGCTTGAATGCTATTTAATTGTACTGGGACTGGAATACACGTTCTCTGATGGGGCTCAATGAAAACAACATTTATCCAGTGACCCCAGAGCAATCTTGCAGACACTGCCTATCTGCATTCAGCTTGGTATGCACCTCTGCTCTTTGTTTCCATGCAGCATAAATATAGGATGAAACAGCAAGTATGATAGCTCTGTCATCGTATCTCATACACAGAGCCTCCACCTCATTACACATTCTGTTCTTAAAGAAGAGTGGTCGTAGGTAGTGCTTACGAAGATATAAGGTAAAGTGGTACAGCAGGAGAAAATTTGATAATGTCTTTTGACCACCCAGAAGACACAGGCAACAATCTGACCTCCTATCTGAGGATGGTAAACACATTTTCCTTGTTATTTTGTGTTGTATTGTGGTAGTCCCACGGTACCGTAGCTGAAGCACCAACAGTAGTACTGCAAGACTGCTTGATGTCTTCCAATACCATGCTCCCAAAGGAGTCCTGCAGCACTAGATGGGGATCTGCTCTAGGCCGCATGAGAGTACCGCGGGGCCCGCAGCACACTTTTCTTTTAATGTTGGCCCCAGGGGGTACCCTATCAGCCCCTTTAGATTTTAGTTTGGTAGACTGAATCCTGAACTGGCAGCTGCAACATTTATCTTCATGTTGCAGCCAGCCAATCAGAGGCCGAAAGTAAAAAGACCTCTTAGCCAATCAGAATGCTCTATTTTTTTAAATCCATTGTCCTGTGCGAGTACCTCAGTACTCCCGCAGCATCCAGCAGGCAAACATCCAGATATCACCATAATTTAAACAATTATTTCTCCAAAAATACTTTTTGAGTAAAGATATGCTTTCTGCCAAATTTGGTATAACTCTGTCCTGTCATTTTTTCTGCATTATTTTCTAAATTGCCTGTGGGAATTAACTTGGGAAAAACATGTTTTGGAATTGCCCATTTTTCTCAACCCTTACGTTTTTGTCAAGTTTTGGGGAAGATTTGTATAACAGCACTAAAGTTATTAGCACACCAAAATAGGTTCTTCCTATGGAACTGTGACCTAGTTGTAGCTTGGTCAGATTTTCCATAGGAAGAGTCTTTTTTGTTTCACTAATAACTTTAGCGTTGTTCGAACTTTCCCAAAAAAGTGTATCCATCTTCATCACAGGCAAAAGGTCAGTCCCTGCCTGGAAACTTCCTCACCTTTAACAACCAAAACTACGCCCCCCTCCCTCGCCCCTACCACCCACTAAATGACATAGCTCAAGAAGAATTGCACAAGGTTCTTAGTTTCACAATACAGTGGAAGAATACACAAGGGTAGCCAGTAGGCTTGCCAATTTTAACACAGAGAAAAAGGTCTGGGCACACAAAATATTCAAAGAACACAGTATGCTGCCACCACAGCTTTATGTGATGTACCCAGGCTTTGGACGGTACTCCAATGCCCACCATGAAGTCACATTTGGTGCATCCATCAAGTCCAGAAAATAGGTTTTGGACTTCACATTACCAGGCACAGTCCTAGGTGTACATGCTTGTCTCTCTGTGCTGGTGCTATCAGTCTCCACTTTCCATCTACTGGTGAATTATTAAGGTGAATGTATGAGTTCAGTAAGAGTCAAGCTTGTGTTTTTTTCTAAGTCCAACGATGACCCAGCGTACCTTACAAACCTTCCTTTGCCCTTCTCTCAAGGGAGCAAGCAGTGTTAGGTTTTAAAACCATCAATTTGGACCCAATTCTTTTGTTCAAGTCTCTCAGGTCTTGTGTTTCAAGTTCTTTTATTCTTCTGTGTCATAGAACAGGAAGCACGTCAAGCAGGCTACTTATTACATTATATCATGACTAAGCACATATGACCTAGGCTTGATCATGGGCTGTTATAAATCATCTGAGTGTATGGCTCCCACCATAGTGAGACTGAGATCGGTTTTAAAAAGGAGATATCTGATAGTTTCTCTTTTGTTTCTTTCCATGCATCATGTTTAGCCTAGCATGAAAATGTGACTGAATTTTGCTGTCACCTGATTGGGGAAGTGCAGTCAGAGAAAGAAGGTAATAGGAATAACTATTGATTAAGAAAATATTTGTTTTACGCCATGTGAGAACGGGTTCATACTTGCATGCAGCCAGGCACAATTATTATCATTATAATTATTGCTATGTATGGCTTCAATAGGAAGCCTCCATCATTAATAACTGTATCTAAATCCAGTTATTCTCTGCAGTAAAGTCTCAATAGTAACTCTCCTGGGTCTCCAGAGATTCTAGGGATGCAGGAAAACTTGGGTCTTGCTGTCCTTGTGCTGCCCACCATCTCCTCTGTCAGTGTAGGTCTGAGCAGATCAGTGTTGGCAGGACATGCAACCTGTGCTGACAAGTGTCTCTCACAGGTCCACAGTCAGCGTGGTGCTTGTCCTTGGGCATGAGTTGGCAGGATGGATTGGAGGAAGTTGAGTTTGGGCGGTAGGAGGTCAAGTTTTTCTTTAAATTTGGGTAATACGGAGAGGATATATGGCAGTAGCCAGTTTTTTTTAACATTTGAAGGGCAGGCCATGTTATTTATGGCCAAATTACTTCTGTGCCCCTGCATATATGTTGGATACAGAGACAAATGATGTGGGACTCATATATAACACATTATTGTAGATAAAGAAAATGAATAATGGGGATGTTTTTCACCTTATGGTTCTATGAGGCATTATAGACAACTCCAACTTCACTCTTGATGTCTATCTTTTGAAACTCAACTGTTTGGTGAAAAACATCTCTGATATTCACAATTACCCACTGCATTACAGCTGCCAAATTTGGTCAAGTGGCAATGGAGTTATTGTGTGACAATGTTGTTCCTCTCTTGGGCTGATTGGATTCGGGTAGTATCAGTTCTAAGTCTACCATGCTCAACATTTAGGGGTCGATTCCGATCTCGGTCGGTAGGGCTCCGAATCGGATTCGGCTTTACGGGATCCGAGTCGGAGGCTGTGTTTCCGACTGATTCGTACAGTCGTCCGAGCGAGCAAGTACGATGTGAGCGAACGCGAAACCGCCGACCGACTCGTTTCCGGGTCCGAATTGCTCCGTCCGACTCGTTCGCACTCGATCCGTGGCGCGCAATGGAGACGTTTTACGACCGAGCCAGTACGATGCACGATCCGGACAGCCGGATCGAGTCGGAGCCTCCGACACGAAAAATCACCCGGACTTCGGGGGTCCGTGCCGGACCCCCCTTCACCCGTAGCCGTATGAGTCGGACACAGGGGGGACCCATGGGTCCCCCCTATACATGCGTGTACGGTGCGGATGGCACCAACGCGTACCCACTACAGGGGCCCCCTTGTGCGCAACGTACCCAATGAGTCAATGGGAGCCCATGTACACGTCGTACGACCGGCTCCCATTGACTTCAATGGGAGTCCGACCGAACCAAGTCCGGCAGCATACGGCCGCATCGTACTCGTTCGGTCGGACTGCAGGGGTCCGGCTCTGTTGGAAAACAATCCGGATCCGGATCGGTCGGAGAGCTTTCCGACCCAGATCGGAATCGGCCCCTTACTGGCTTCAGTACAGCCCTCCTGGATTTTCAGGGCCTCATTTACAAGCCCCTTGCGCTGGCGATGCGTCACCATTTTTTGACACAGCAGTTGCGCAATCAGTGCGCCACACTGCACCATATTTACAAACGGACGCATGGAGTCTAATGCATCAGTTTGTAGAACACTGTGGCAAATTATAACTATGCCCAGTGTAATGTGTGCAGGATAGGTGTTCCCATGCAAAAAAGCCACATAGAACTGGCACAGTGAAATTTACAACTTTTCACTGCATCACTCTATGACTTCACTGCATCAAAATCCCTATGCCTGCTCAGACCAGGCGTAAGGAATTAGGCAGGGCTTTCACAATGTGACTTGCCTATGTGTTCTGACGCATTGCTGGAGTTGCTTAAGTTTTACAACCTACTCCAGCAATGCATCAGTTTTGCGCCAAAAGATGTGTCAGAATTTCGGACCCATCTGTTAATCGTTGGGCCAAGGACCCCTTTATTGTTAATACAGCACATCCATGGTGTAACAAGAGCATTTTGCACAGGCGCAAGGAAACTGACGCATCAATGTCGATGCATCAGTTTCTTGTAAATGAGGCCCTCAGTGTCAAAGTTCTATCAAGGATTCTCACAATCTCCTTCTAAACCACACTGTCTCTACATACCAGTCAGTATCGTCTAAACAATCTCTGTATATATGACACATATATTCCTAAAATTCCAAAAATAGACATATTGGAGCTGAACTAATCATATGCTAATGGTATTCATCCTTCATTTCTGCATTTGTGGTGTTGACTGTACCGTAACAGAATTACTATTAAGTCATGTGCAAAGTGCAATCTGTTATGATGGGATTCTGCTTTGTTGCTAATCTGATGAAAGCCAGTAATTATATAACACATGCTGATTTCATTTTTTTATTCCATAATTAAATGTAAACATGTTTTTCATTTTCGTTCCCAAAAGTATTTTAGGATGACTGTAATCTAAAAATAGAAACACAATCTTTTTGCTTTTAATCGTACTCTAAAGAAATAGAGTTACATCACAGCGCAACGCGGGTCACATATCATTATATATCTTCTATTACGATAAGCTTAAGCTCAGTGCACAACCCATGAGAAAATTGTGAGAAATTGAGTTACTGGTTGACTGCGGTGCCACTATCCTTGTCAGGGAGAGGCACAAACAAACCCCACATGAACCTGTGCTCATTCCTCTGGTAACTTGGCACAGATCAGTTAGGTTTAACTTAGAGGCAATGTGTAAAGTATTTGTGCAACACTCCAAACAGTAACAAAGTGAAAACACCACATAAAAAGTATCCCACACCAAGTTAGAAAAATAGAGCAAGATTTAGGGGCCGATTCCGATTCGGGCCGGAAATCTCTCCGACCGAGCCGGACCCGGAGAGATTTCCGACCGAATCGGACTCTAGCAGTCCGACCGAACGAGTACGATGTGCACGTATGCTATCGGACTCGATTCGGTCGGACTCCCATTGAAGTCAATGGGAGCCAGTCGTACGACGCATACACGGGCTCCCATTGACTCAATGGGCACGATGCGAAGGGCGCCCCCTACAGTGTGTTCGCGTTGATGCGGGTCGCGCCGTACATGCACGTGTAGGGGGGACCCATGGGTCCCCCCTGTGTGCGACTCGCGTGCCTACGCTTCCAGGGGGGTCCGACACGAACCCCCAAAGTGCGGCTCCGACAGCTCCTTGGAGCCGGACTGCGCGAGTCGGTCGGAGCGGTCGCGATGCGCATCGTACTTACCCGGCCGGGGAACGTCTCCATAGCGCGGTGCGAGTCGTCCCCGTGCGAGTCGGTCGGAGCGGTCGGGTCCTGCGTACGAGTAGGTCGGAGATTTCGCGAGCGCACGCATCGTACTCGCTCGCCCGGCGCACGTACGATTCGGTCGGGAAATAGGGCTCCGAATCGGATCCGGTAAAGCCGAATCCGATTCGGAGCCCTACCGGCCGAGATCGGAATCGGCCCCTTAATGTCTAAAACAAGACTAAAACAACAAACATTAATCAGTAAAACCAGAGATATGAATTTTTTAAGATTTTAGTGAAAATAGTGCCACAAAGCACAAAGCACCAACTTGGGATATCTGGTCACGCAGGACCGGGTCAAAGTCACTATTTCAGGCTGACAGCAATGGAGCGCATGTTGGATACAGTCAACAGCTTAGGCTCGCTGGAGTTTAACTTCTCAAGTTTGTGCCAAGAAACCTTTTCACATTGAAGAGTGCCATGAAGAGCAGGGAGAGCATTGTGGGAGGCTGTTGGTGAAGCACAAGGAGGCAGCCGGTGTTGTGGGCATGCGTTCCTGGAGCTGCGCATTGGGGGTCCCCACGAATGGGCGATGTTGGAGCACAAATTGTCGGACTGATGGATCTTCACACTGAATCGCAATGCAAAAGGCGAGGTCTCGGTGCAAACGAGCCCGTTTGCGGTCGCGAAGAGCCCAAAACCTTGAATTAAGCTCCCTTGAGTCACACCAGGGGCCATATTTATAAATTATGTGGCACAGGGCATCACAGCAAGTCACCTTGCTTCTCTGCCCTACATCATGGAGAAAGGGCAGGATTGTGCTGTTACTCCAAGATGGTGCATTCCTGTCCTTTTCCCTTGCACTGGCACCGTTTAGGCAGCCTAGCGCCAATGCAGGCACCCTTGCACCATGGTGCAATGGTGCCTGTGTTGTAGGCAGGTTTGTTTATAGGCAGGAAGGGGCACCTTCCTGCACAAAAACAATCCTAATAGGCTTTTTTCTCTTTCTATATATGCTGCAGAATATAGCACACATAGAAAGAGGAAAAAGCATGAGAAATAAACATGTTTCTCCTCATTACACCTCTCCTAGGGAGCTGTATCTTTTTGGTGCCTTCCCAGGTTCACCAGGTTTGGTGAATCTAGAAATGCGTCAAAAACCATTGGAGTTGTGTGGAACACACAACAAACGCCTATGAAACGCCTCCCTTGCTCTGAGTAATGCAAAGCTGCAATTTGCGCTGTGTCGCATTACTCCAGATTTTTAAAGCAATTTAAAGCCGCACAAAGTGGCTTTGCATGGCTTAAAAAATATGACAACAGCAAACAGGGTCATCCATATGGCCTCAAGGGTCCAGAACCTGAGAGGCACCACTTGGGGATCAGGAACCCAGTGCAGCTGGGTCCAGGGGCTGGGAAAGGATGTTGGGGAGCCTTTAATGTCATTGGGGCTCAGATCAGATGGCCTGCAGACTAGCCCTTGGATTAAGTCTGGTGGCCTGAGTTCAAGATGAAGTTGCAGGTCCAGTTCTTCCTACCCAGGCAAGAGGGTAGCAGCCAGCAGTTCCTTCAGAGCAGCAGTCCAGCCGAGTGGCAGTCCTTTCAGCAGCACAGCAGTCCTTCTTCCTGGCTGAGTATCCACAGGTCCACAAGTATACTTGTTAGACCTGTCATCCTTAGGGTGGTCTTTACCCCAACATTTTGCCATTTGCCTACCACTTTTGCTGATTCTGTTTGTTGGCCATACAACTCTGAGCACTTTACCACTGCTAACTTGTGCTAAAGTGCATGTGCTTCTTCCCTAAACATGATTATATTGGTGTGTACCTAATTGACATATTGGTTTACAAGTCCCTTGTAAAGCGGCACACCATGTGCCCAGGGCCTGTGCTACAAAGGCTACTAGAGGGCTGCAGTACTGATTGTGCCACTGACAGAAGTAGTCTTTCGACCCTATCTCAGACCTGCCACTTCGGCTTGGCATTTAAAACTACTTGCCAAGCCCTAAACTCCCCCTTTATTACATAAAAGTCACCCCTAAGGGAGGCCATTAGTAACCCTAAGGGCAGGGTGCCATGTAAGTAAAAGGGAGGACAAACACTTGTATGTTTTACATGTCCTGGAAGTGACAAACAGCCTATTTCATTTTTCACTACTGTGAGGCCTACCCCTCTCGATGGCCAGCATTGGGAATTCCTTAATACACTTTTCAGCTCTAGTTTCTGATCAGAATGTAGTAGATTATATGTTTCATATGTTTGGAATGGTAATTATAAATCCTTCTTATTGGTGAAGTTGGATTTAACATTACTGTTTTAGAAATACCACTTTTAGAAAGTAGACATTTCTCTGTGCTTACTGCTCTTTGTCCCTGACAGCCTGTCTCCAATGCACATCTGAGTTGGGTGACAGCTAGGCTTTATGCATTCCCTCTAGACAGCCACAGACAAAGGAAGGTAAGGCTCATCTTCATTCTGAGCACCCAACTGCATTCATCTGCATTCTGAGGGCCTTCCTGGGCAGGTAGGAATGAAAGGGCTGACACTTACACTTCAATAGGTAGTGTTCTGTCCACACACAAAGTACTGATTTACACCCCAGGGGGGGGCCTGGCAGACAAGACTGGGTTGAAAGGGATCCTTGTGCGTTTCAGAGAGTTCCTTTGAAGTCACCCCCTACATCAAATGTACTTTTGGGTATAAATACTGGGTCCCTGATCTACTAAAATCAGACAGCCTCTCAAAAAGCTCTCTCTCTTATAAGCACTCACACACTCACTCACACAGCTACTTAATACCCATTCGCACATCAATACAAGCACTCCCACATCCGCATACTCACCCATACTGCCATTCACCCAGACATGCACTCTCCAATACAGTCACTCACACACCAACTCACTTAACCAAACACTCACTCAAACAGCCACTCACTCACCCATACAGCCACTTACACACCCAGTCTCTCACTCATACAGCCATTCAAATACACACTCACCCATACAGTCACTCATACACCCACTCACCCACCCATATAGCCACTCACTCACCCATACAACCACTGACACACCCACTTACTCACCAATACAGCCACTCACACAGCCACTTACTCACCCACACAACTACTCACACACACACACTTATACACCCATACAGCCACTCAGGCACCCACTCACACATGGATATAAGCACAGTCACACAGCCACTCACACAATGTATGTTAGAAGTAGCATCACACATTAATAGCACACCTAGGGCCAGGTGTACGACCATACTAAATTGTGACTCGCAATTTGCGCTCGTTTGCGAGTTGCAAATTGCGAGTCGCAATTTAGTATGCACAACAGTGTCAGAGATACTGATTGCGATTCCCAATGGGGTTGCAAAATGCAAGGCTCATTAATATTAATAAGGCACTCTCATTCTGTGACCCCATTGGGAATTGCTGGGCCTCCCAGGGATGGTGGTCTGCTGGGCTCAGCAGACCACCATGTCTGGGACTGCTTTTAAATAAAGCAGCTTTTTTTTTTAAATGCAGCCGTTTTCTTTAAAGGAAAACAGGCAGCATTTAAAAAAATTAAAATTAAACGTTTTTGTTTCATTTTTTAAGGGCAGGCAGTGGTCCCTGGGACCACTGCCTGCCCTTAAAAAATATTTTTGCATGCATTAGCGAATGCGTTACCACCTACTTGAAGTAGGTGGTAATTGCAAGGTGTTTTGCAACCGCAATTGCGGTTGCAAAACATTAGTACATGGGTCAGAGAGTCGCTATTTGGAAGGGAACGCCCCTTCCAAATAGCGAGTCTCTAAACACTTTTTTGCGAGTTGCAATTCATTTGCGACTCGCAAAATTGTGTTAGTACATGGCCATACCAATTTTTGCATGCGGAAACGGGTCGCTAACCCATTTGCGCATGCTAAAATTGGTCGTACATCTGGCCCCTAGTACATTAATTTACCTTTTGTAGTAGCTTAGCATATATGTTTAACAATCATAAACTCTAAGAAAATATACTCTCTGGATGGTGTAATCAGTGATGTCATCAGTGAAGTCATTTGAGATGCCATCAGTGATGTCACTGACCATGTCATGAGTGATGTAATATATGAGGTCATAAGCAGGGCATTGCAGGGGTGTAAGTTATAGTTAGTTCAGGTAACTATAACTGCTGAATTTCAGTGGTTTTCTACTAGTGAAATCTGAGCCTAGCATTGGAAACTGCTGCCTGCTGCTCACTGAACCTGCTAGAAGAACTCTGCCTTCGGTCCAAGTGATCTGTTAGGGCTTGCAGGCTTGCCTCCAGTTTTTCTGAAGTTTCAGGGACACAAAAGAATTCCTACAATTCTGCTGGTGCTGCTGGACTCTGCCATCTGTGAGTCCTACCCTTGTCTGAGGTGCCCCCTCCAAGCTCTGAACCTCAGAAGTGGGTTCTGCAGATGCTTTCATCACCTACAGCTCCTGGGCCCCTGAAATCAAGCTTTTGGGCTCTTCGCGACCGCAAACGGGCCCGTTCGGTCTGGGACTGCACCGCTTGCTTGAAGGATCAGTGTGACCAGCCATAGCATTGTGCCCTCGCAGAGCAAGCATTGCTGCTCACGACCGTGAGGCTCTGTCTGCCATCTGCGACGCCCGGCCGATTCATCGCGCCTGCAGGATCATTGCTGGCGACGCTCTACCTGCTCCCGGCGACCGTCTCCCAGCTTGAAAAGGTAAAACTTCAGCAAGACCTGTTTGGATCTGTATCCAACCTGCACTCTATTGCGATAGTCCTGAACTATGGATTTACCCTGGTCTAGCGCGATGTAAAGTAACCTTTTAGCGCTATTGACTTCTAAGCACTGCTTTTGGTTTATTCTTTAAAAATGCATAACTCTGGTTATAAGTATTGGATTTATGTCATTTTGGTCTTCTTTTACTCATACAAATATAATCTATATTCTAATCATTTGTGGAGTATTTCTGTACTGTATTCATTGTGTTACTGTGTGTGTGTGTTGCACAAATACTTTACATATTGCTTTTGTAGATAAGCCTTACTGGTCTGTGCCAAGCTACCAGAGGGTGAGCACAGGTTATCTTATTGTGCATCTAGCTTATCCTGACTAGAGCAGTGGTTCCTGCCTGGCCTGGGTGCATACCAAAGCAAACCAGGAATCCCATTTCTAATGGTACTGAAGAGTTGGTGTCTGAGGTCCAGTATGTATACTTGGTTGTACCTTTGAAATGGGGAGAAGGTTCTATAGGTATGCTGTTGAGGTGCACAGATGCCCTGCCATCCTGACCCGGGCTCCAGCCTAGCTACAGGGGATATGCAGCCCTTTGTGTTGGGAGAGGACACGGTCTATTCTAGTGTAAATGTGGCTGGGCTCAGCTCCTCTCACCCATCCTACCAGTGGTGGCCCATCCAGTCACAACTAAGCTTCCCATTGTGTACGGCTGTCTAGGAGGAAAACACAAAGCCCAACTGCCAACTACACCTATTCATGTGACCCAGAGAGAGGCTGCAGGCACCAAATGACCCCAAATGACTAAGGGAAGAAAATGCCAATTTTCCAAATTGTAATTTAAAATCCAACTTCACCATACGTTAGGATTTTAAATCCCAATCCAAGAGGCAGAAAACATGAAGGGGTTACCTGTTCCCATTTGGAAATTACACTTATAAAATGTAGGTTAACTCCAATATTATCCTATCAGAGAGGTAGGCCTTGCAGAAGTGAAAAATGAATGTAAGAATTTTTCACTATCTGGACATGTAAAACTTAAAACTACACATCCTGGTTTTTTTATTACATTGCACCCTGCCCTCTGCCCTGTCCAGGGCGTACCCTAGGATTGACTTATATGTATTAAATAGGGCAGGTTTGGACCTGGCAAAAGGTTTACTATGCCAGGTCAAAATGGCATTTTAAAAACACTCAGGCTGCAATGGCAGGCCTGTGGCATGCTTAAAGGGCTACTTAAGTGGGTAGCACAATCGGTGATGCAGACTCACTAGTAGCATATAAATTACAGACCCTGGGCACATGTAGTGCCACTTGACTAGGAACTAATAAGTAAATTAAATATGCCAATTGGATTTAAGACAATGTTACTATGTTTTAAGCTGAGAGCGCAAGCACTTTTGCACTGGCTAGCAGTGGTGAAGTGTGCAGAGTACTAAGGCCAGCAAAAATGAAGTTGACAATAACATAAACTCTGAAGGCAAAAGGTTAGGGGAAAAGCACACCAAGGATTCCAGATCTAACATGTGTCCCCCCAGCTAAAAGTAGGAAGATCTACCCAACCCTTTTGAGTTCTCTTCACTAAGGTGAAAAAATTTGGAGAGACCATCAGCATAGGCGTTGTCTGTTTCAGGATGGTGATCCACCGTAAAGTCCATTCCCTGTAGGGAGATGGCCACTTCAACAGTTTGGGATTCCCACCCCTCATCTGCACTAACCATCTGAGGTGTCTGTGGTCTGTCTGAACCCAAAAGTGAGCACCAAACAGGTATGTTCTTAGCTTATTCAGTGCCCAGACCACTGTGAAGACTTCCTTCTCTTTTGCACTCATTCTCTGTTCCAGGAAAAGTGACCTCCTACTGATAAAGGCTACAGGTTGATCCAGGCCCTCTTTGTTCAGTTGTGAGAGCATGGAGCCTATGGGCACAACAAATTCTATGGACAAGTTAGAGGCCTTGAACATGGATGCTGTGCACATGGACTCATTCACGCCTCTGTCCAGATCATCTGACGTGGCTCCTTCTTAAAGGTCCGCTCTGTCAAGAGTGCAACAATGGTGCCATACACCTTGGCGAATCTCCTGTAACAACCAGTGAGGTCAAGGAAGGCTCTCACTTCTGCCTGGGTCCTGGGGGGGTGGTCCCCAAGCCAGAATGGTCTGGATTTCGGCCTGGAGGGGCTGCACCTAGAGCCTGAAGCACTACTCTGAGGTGGCACAGATGGGCCTCTCAGCTAGAACTGAAGACCGCAATGTCATCTAGATAGGAGATACTGAAGTTCCCCAAACCAGCCAGGACCTGGTTAACCAATCCCTGGAAGGTGGCAAGAGGATTCTTAAATCCGAATGGCATTACCCGGATCTGGAAGTGCCCTTCTGAGGTGGAGAACGCAGACCTCTCTTTAGCCCCCTCAGTTAGGGCAATCTGCCAGCACCCAGACTTTAGCTCAAACGTGCTAAGGTACTTGGCAGCTCAGGAGATGGGGTGTACATTAGTCTTGGTGACTGCATTGAGCCCCCGGTAATCCACACAGAGCCTGAGTCCCGGGGCTGCACCTGGAGGGGCTGTCTTGGAGACCAACACCACTGGGCTGGACCAAGGGATGTTTGAAGGTTTAATAACCCCTAATTCCAGCATCCTGGAGACCACCCGCTTAATGCTGGCTCTCACCTTACCAGACAACTTGTAGATTTTACTCTTCGCAGACATGCTGTCTTCAGTATCAATATCACAGGTTCACCATGTAGTGAGTTCTGGGGTGAAGAGAGAGGCAAACTGCCCCAACAACTGGTGGCAGTCTCTCTGTTGTTCTAGGGTTAACGCAGGGGAGTGGCTGACACCCTCTACTGACCCATCCCACTCCTTGGAAAAATGGAGGTCAGGGATAGATTTACTCTCATCCTCCACTCCATCATCAGTGACCAGGAGCATGATTACCTCGGACCTCTTGAAGTGGAATTCAAAGCGACTGACGTGCAAAACCTTTAAAGGGTTCCTGGGAGTCTTGCGATCCACCAGTTAGGGGACCTCACTCTTGCGCTCTTTCCCCTCATAGGGCCCATACTAGCAGTCTTGCCAGTTCTGAGGCTCCACAAGCTCTATCACCCACACCTTTTGGCCAGGCTGATACTCAACCAGAGTAGCCTTCTGGTCATACCACCGATTTATGACCTTGTGGCTGGCTTCCAGATTCTCTTGAGCTTTTATGCAGAAGTGCTTCATCTGGGTACAGAGTGCCAGTATGTAGCTGACCACATCCTGGGGTCCCCTTCCTGGGAGCTTTCTCCCAGCTCTCCTTCAGACTTCAGACTGAGAGGTCCTTGCACAAGGTACCCATGCAGAAGTTCAAGGGAACTAAAGCCAACCCCCTTCTGTGGTACCTCCCTGTAGGCAAATAAAAGGCAAGGCAAGAGGCTGTCCCACTTCTGCTTCAAGGGCTATGACAAGCCCATGATCATTCCTTTGAGGGTCTTTGTGAATCGTTCAAGAAGTCAGTTAGTTTGTGGGTGATATGGATTGGAGAACTCCTTCCACATGGCTTCATGTATGCCGACATGACGTTGGTACTGCGGTCAGATACCACATGCTTGGGGAACCCCACACAGGTAAAGATCCCCATCAGTGCCCTGGCTACTCTGGGCGCAGTCACTGTTCTCAGAGGAATAGCCTCCGGGTACCAGATGGCATGGTCCACCAAGACCAGATGAACCTGTTGCCCATGACTGTCTATCGGGGTCAGAGGCTCAACAGTGCTGATGCCTATCCTTTCAAAGGGGGCGCCAATGACAGGAAATGGTTGCACGGGAGCCTTGCACATCCCACCAGACTTGTCATTGGCCTGGCAGGTAGGACAGGACCTGCACAAAGCATTTGAGGACCTTCTCATTTGATGTTAATAAAAGTGAGTGATAAGCCTATCCAAAGTCTTGTCCTGCCCCAACTGACTTGCCAGGGATACATTATGAGCAGCTCCAGTAGGAAAACCTGTTAGCACTGGGGGACCACCAATACTTGTGTTGCCCCAGCTTCAAGAATCCTTAGCTCGCTTTACAGGAGATCATTCTCCCAGTAGCTCGGTGATCACCAGAGGTGTCACCAGCTGCCTGGGCCTCAACCTGCCACCGTAGGCCCTCAAGAGTGGGGCAATTCATCTGCACCTTGCAGAACTCCTCCCTTGTGGGACCACATTCCTGCTGCCAGTTGGTCAGCTCAGGTGGGTTCCCCAGGGCGGCAAACGTATGGCAATTTAATGAAAAAACAAGAATTGCTCTTTTTCAGTTAAAAATAGCACAGAGATACATGACAGACACAGTCATTTAGTCGTAATATGATAAAAAGCCGATTTTGAATTTAGAAATTTCAGAGATGTTAAAGACGCCACCTTTTTTAAAATGTGTGTATAAACATGCATTCATGCTTTGGGGCTATCTGCATTTTAAAAAGTGTGGAACCTATATTATAGAAGGCTGATTCAAATCAAAAGTCTATATGTAGTAGTTTGTGTTATGATATTCTAATAATGGTATATGGACAGAATTGCAACATGTAGGAATAGTGAATGATTTTCAGAGCTCCACTCAACAAATAATAGTTGGTGGCCTTTTTTACTAATTTGACTTCTTTATTAGGTGGTATCCTCATACTATATTGCCTTATCCAACCATATGGAAGCTCTGGCTGCAGCTAGATTTAGCTGAAGGGCTTCAAAAAAATGCAGGGCTGTTATAGTTTCTCTCAATCCTCAGCAAGGACAAAAATGCATACATTAATGTATGCATCAAGCTTCAAAAGAACAATAAAGTGCATGCATAAACTTGGTAGTGAACCAAGCTCAAGACTTAGCTTCTGATGTCATAATATTCAAGAGCCTATCTTAATCAGTTAGATTCAGGGGATATAAGTAAGTACAATTCTGGCAACCAGTGTGGTGAACCCAACTAAAACAAGATGATAAAATAATTGGGTGGGATCACCTCCAGTTTACAGACTATTGTCTCAATAAATTAGATTAGGATTGAGGATCTGCTGAAGTGACCTACATATAATCTGCAGGTCACAGGTTCCGACACATGAGCTCCATTTTTCCCAAATACACACTAACTCTGTCTGAAAATGCCAGTTTCATATAGAACAATAGATGCGTAACAGTGAACAGTGACATCAAATAGACAAATGAGAGTGAAGCTCAAGTTGTTTATGATGTCACTCAGAACCCTGAGGTTAAAAACATTGTGTTATTTACTTTTTATTCATTTTATAAATTATTATGATTGCCCCAAAAATCACCCCCCCTACTTTCAACTGGCTTGCTAGGGCAGAGTAGTAGTGGGGGTACCATACATACTATTACCTCTCATCCCTATCTGTAGTGTGAAGAAAGAAAATACCTGGCCTCCTGCCACCCACCCCCACCACTCTCTGTACCTTCCCTCCCCTCCAGAAGCTCTGCTCCCAATTCACAGGTGCTTTTCAAAGAGGCACTCTGTGATCTATCTAGCCAGAGCAGCCTGTAATTCCTTTATGACTAAGCAACAGTGGTTAAGAAGTTCTGCTACCCACTGAAGTTGCATCATAGCAGTGTTAGAATCCAGTTATTTGCGCTAATGGTTCTCTATAAGAGTCACACATAACATATAGAATTATAGATGCATGCCAGTAAATTATGGGGATGTTTTTCACCTAGGGGTTCTGAGTAACACCAAATAGACACATTTTGAGTTGTCTAGGTGTCATTCAGAACACCGAGATGAAAAAATCCCTCTAATTTAAATTTTTACTCATTTTATGTTATGTATAGCCGCAAAATAATCTCCCCCTGCTTTCAAATGCTACACAGAGGCAAAGGAGTAATTGGGCAACCATACACAACATGGCCACTCCTCCCTGTCCCACATGCAAAAATATATAAATAGTCTTCCTGTCACCCACCCACACCACTCTCTGTGCCTTCCTATCACTCTTCTCCAGAAACTATGCTCTTTGCTTTCCAGTGCTGCTCTGAGAGGCTTTCGGGGAGGTCTATCAGAGTAACCTGGAATTGCTTTATGATGTAGCAACAGTGGGTGCCAGCTTTTGTTAACAACTGTTGCTATGTCATTATATATGGGTAACAGTGTATAATGGGAATATACTTCACCTCTTCAACTCTTGTTGTTTTTTTATGTCACACAGAACCCTGAGGTGAAAGACTTCCAGTTATTCTCTTTTTACCATGTATAATTGTTATGTATGGCCCCCAAAATCATCTGCCCTGCTTTCAACTGCTGTGCTGGGGCAGAGAAGCAATTTGCGGCAATACATAATATGGCCTCTCCTTCCTGACTCAACTGTAAAAAAGAAATAAAACAAATCTAGCCTCGTGCCACCCAACGTTCCACCCTGTGTGCCATCCCACGCCCTCCCCTCACAAAGCTGTGCCATCTGCTGTCCTTCAGAGCAAAAAGCCAGTGCCTAACTGACAGGCCCACCTTCCTTTATGAAGTAGTAACAGTGGGTAAGAACTTGTGTTACTCAATGGTGCTATGTCATGGCAGTGAATACCTAGATTTAGAATCTGGTGTTAACACTAGTGACTCTCAATGACAGCCTTCTATAACAAATAATTATTTATAATTTTTCATTCCTCACATTCTCATTACAGTACATAATACACAATGATCATATATACCTGCACAAGTCAGATTGCACCTAGCAAAAACTGATCTCACAATTGATTAATTTAAATAAATATATTTAAACAAATAGAGAGTGCGCGGATCAAAAGGAGCTCACCCTTCTCAACTATATAATCAACTTAAACAATAAGGACGGGCTCAAAAAATTCAAACTGCATCCAAAATCATCCGCATGAAAAAAAACATTAGGTTTTAAAAAAGAACCCTCGCCCAGCAACCTAGTTGGTGGCATGCTTCATCATCGGGTTCCCACCTAGGGTGCCGAGTGCATTCTAGGTGTGCTTTGATGCCTCATTACTGTTGACCAATTTTAGGATGTGCGAGATCATTCACATCAGCAGCACATCTGCAGCACATTTTTAATCCTGTCCGAGGAACCCATTATTAAAATTCTCCTGGCTAGGAGGGGTTTCCTGGAGACAGTTTTAACTCAACTTTTTTCACAAACTGTCACGGAAATCACGCTCCACTGTCATCAGGCGTTGAAGCACACCTAGGATGGACTCGGCACCCTAGGTGGGAACCCGATGATGAAGCATGTCACCAACTAGGGGGCATATCATCAAGGGCTGGCGATATAATTATCGCTGCTTTATCGTCCGTTTTCGGGCGAAAAGCGGCGATAATTATATCGCATTATTTACAAGGACACGCTAGCGCGTGTTTCCTTGATTCAGCTCCCGTTTTGTTCACGCCTCGCTTTGCATCTCTAATGAGATGCAAAGTAGGCGTTCCCTGCGAAAACAGATTAAAAATGATCGCTAATTGTCCTTCTCCGTATTTACAATACGGCCCAGGACACCCATAGCGATATTTAAACCCGCGCTAACGGCGGTTATCGCCGTTATTGTACGTCTGCATTTTTCCTGACTAACCTATCTGTGACATGGGAGGTGGATTGAGTGGCTAAATCCACATCTCCCTATCAGCAAGGATTCCCCTATCGCTGCAGGATTATTGCTGGATTCCCAGCGATAATCCTGCATTTCGCGGCTATCGCCGGATTTCACATCGCCGTGGAGATAAACGTTGTAAATAACGCGATATCTCGGCGATCTGATCCGGCAATAAGCTAAATCGCACTTAGCGCGCCCTGCGATCTTTATCGCAGTTCGTTGCTAATATGCCCCTCAGTTAGTGGGTGAGGGTTCTTTTTAAAAAAACTAAAGTTTTTGGATGCAGGTTGAAATCAAGAATTTAATTTATTAGAAGTTAAGCCTGCAATACTCTTATACCCTAGGGTGCCCTGCAACTTGAAACAATGGTGACCAAATTAAGCATTAAAATGTAACAGTGGTAGGGCTTTACAAACAATCAGCAGATCAGTCATGAAATAGAGGTGAGTGGGGCATGGGTGACACCAAACAGTCACTATTAAAAAAGAAGGTGCATTTGGAAGTTAGTCACACTTGTTGCAAGAAAGCACAAGAGTGTATTTAGAAGACGTTTTAAGTGGTCATTCAGGAATATAGTGAGTAAAATGTGTACTGGATATGTTTGGGCCACATGGCATAAACTGTTGGATGGAGTGTGCTTAATGCTTTAAATTTTTTGTTTTGGCCACCAGTAACTGAATGTAAGGATATCATGTTTGTCTTGTTTGTTTATGCTGCCTTTAGTACTTGCTCCATTATGCCACTCCGAAACAGTATCTCAGTGAGTGTTCTTGACTTCTAAGATGTGCACTAAGCATTGGTTTCACCGAATTGGCTTATTTAACCTTTCAGTAAGTCCACGGTAGATGGCACAGAAAGTGTAACAGTGGCAGAGAAGATGCATGTGATATGAGCGCTGCATTGTGCAGACACACAACTCACAAATAACAAAAGTGTTACCCTCTAGAAAGCACCCTTAGCAAAGGCACTTTCCTTGACACTCAACACTGCTTTCAAACTGCAGACCAGTCATGGAGAAGGATGGCAAGGAAAACTGCCTTTGCCATTGCCATGTAAAATAACCTACGTTTAGTTTTTATGCAGATTGCCCCTAAAGTGTGTCTTAAAAGACCACAAGGCCCATAAGCTTAATATGCAATAGTGAAATGTGCTAGACATTCAGGAGAATTTCAAGTGAACAGATCAAAAAGCTGTCCATGACTGTGAAGGTAAAGCTATATTTCCCACAAACAGGCCTAGTTATGTATAAATGTCACTTTATTATTTATTGACTTTGGAAAATGATAAAGTGGTCAATCAAAGTTATTTTCTACTTTGTTTTAAAACTCTGATTAAGGGGATTTTAGGTAGAGGTTTCACAGCTCTCCCTTTCAAGTGGAGATCGCAAATGGGACGGTGAGGAAGTGAAACTACTCGCACCAATATTCTCGCTCGAATTTCTTTCTGTGGAACCAGCAAAAGGGAAAACCTGTTCTAGCACTGTCAGAGTGGAGAAAGCCTCTTCTCCATTAGAGGATGCATCGGACTCCTGCAGCTGGAAGAGGTTTAGGGCCATTTTGGATGTGGCACTCTTGGAAGGTTTTTAGTGACCTAAGGGAGGACATGCTGCAAAAAGAGGTCTAGATTCCATATGAAGATTGTCTGATATTACAATTTTGGCAGTCATTTAATGTTCAAATGGCTAAGAGCTGGATTGATAAACTATAAAGGACTAAGGGGTATATTTACAAGAACGTGCGCTAAACATCGCCAAAAAAGGTTAACGCAACTTTACACATCGCAGTCTATCACGGTAAAATAACCCAGCGATACAACTACCGCGACGGAGATAAAAACACAAACCCCAACGCAAAAAAACGTGCGATGAGCCCATTCGCGATGAGGAAAGCAGCGATAAGCAGCGCCAGGCCCGCGACACACACACGGCAGGCGGGAATAAGCACAGCAAAAGCAGAAAAAAGAAAGTCAAACCAAACAGAAAACAACAGCGAAGCACAATGGAGGCAGCCGGAGCTAGTACACAACCCCACAAGCACCACTGGCAACAAAACATTGTACATGGCAGTCCATCGTGGACAAGGTGAATGCAGTCGGAGTGCGGAGCAGGACAATGGAAGACAACCAGAACAGCTGGAATGATGCGAAACGCAAAAACAAGCAGAAACACGCCAACAACCAGACGGCAGCAATGCACACCGGAGGTGGGAGTCCAGCGCCACACCAGGAGCTGGATGACATGGAGGAAATGGTGTCCACCACATCAGTCTGGAGATGGTGGCAGGAGTCGGGGACCGGAAACTGCTCAAAATCAACAGACACAACAGCAACAGGGAGAGGAACGACCAGGGACTGGGGGGATGGGGGAGATGGGCACAATGGCACACATGCACAATTAAGCACAGCACAACTGCAGACAAACCATGCGCAAGAGTAACAACACCAACCAAGAGCACAAGTCACACAAGTCGGCAATATCACACCACTGAACAAGCACAGAAGTGAAAACCACACTGCCTGAAAGGGAGAAGGGTGAGCCAAATCAGAGCTGAAGGGCCAACTCACACGCAATGCAGCAAACACACATAGGAAGCAGAGCACCCCCAACATCGAACACAATGTGGTACAAACAGCAACATTTGCACAACCGAACACAGGACACAAGTGCACCCGCTTGTGGCAGGTAAATGGCCATACGCATCTGGCAAAGCACGAAACAGGGACATGAAAATGCACAAGTACAAACCCACAGCCCTGATGGGGTAGCAATGCATGTATGGCAGGGACCCAGATAGGCCGTGACACACACATTGGCATACAGATCAACAGTCATCACAGTTGGAGACAAGTGAAGGTGCGGAAACTACATCAACAATTGCGTGTCAGTACGGCCAAGAGAAGTGCCACAACATGCAGACCAATGCAGCAGCATGTCTGAATGAGGAACGTTGCAAAGCGCCCATGTCCACCCCGGGGGAGTCCATCACCTACACAAGTGAGTGCCAACCCGCGTTGGTTGTCCGCACATGTATCCGGAGTCCAGGCCAAACTGTCGTCTTGGGACATGTGACCAGATCCCCAACATGCAACCAGGCGTCGGGACACGTGCAATGGGTCACATTCAGTTGTGGCTGCAGGTACGTTGTCACTCGTCCATGAACGCGAGTGCAGCAGCGTAGGCCAACATTTCCAATATGAGCTCATTGTCGACTACATCTAACATGTTGGCGACGTAACCCATCAGCTGTCCTGGACAGATGTGCTGACTCCAACCCCTGTCCCCAATTGGCACTAAAGCCCAATAGGGGAGCGGCTCAATGTGGTCACTGCACACGACGAGTCGTGCAATCTCCCAGGTCCAGTCGCCAGCATGCATGCCAATCATCCAGGCATGCCATAAACAGGCATCACGGTGACACTCCTGGTTGTGGGCCAACAGGGGGCGCGCACACACGTTGAAATCCAGTTCAGCTACCGTTACGTTGGAGAGGCAGACATCCATGGACCACTCGAATATGCACGAGCGACAATGCAACACAGGCTGAACGCAGGTGACGTTGGCAAGACGGAAGCTTAGCCGGTAACTGATCCGCAGCACTGCCAATGGCAGTGCCCCCAGCACATGCAGCAGACATGCACGGTACCGGTCCACGTGACTGGGGTTGTGCATGTGTCCGGGATGGTCTGCCATTGCGTCAGTGGCTCTGCTTGAAGCGGCACTGTGTTGACCTGCGCCAGTCCTGTGGATGAAATTCCACAGCTCGGATCAATGAGCAGTGTCTGTGTGCAATGGGTGTAGGCCTGGGATGGGGTGGGAGTACGTGTGAAGGTCATTTCACGCACGATAACTACGACCAAGGACTTCTGTGTGTGGGATGTGTACACGTTGGTCTCACGTCGGGCAGTGCGTAGTGTGGGAGTCGTCAGCAAATGCTATCGTATCTGTCAGGGGGTGCTGGGCACATGCAAATCCCAGCTCGGAGCTGCAGATGTGCTTCCGCCTGATAGTCCAGACAAAGGACCTTTCATCCCTACAGTCAGTTTACCATCTGCTTGCATACAGGAGATGTGCAGAGGCCTGTCATGGGTGGGGTGGGATGTCTGCGACCCAGGGAATCATGGATGATATGCCGAGCACGTGGCACATGAGCGGCCTCACTGTGTGTTACGTTGCCTCACAGCTGCTCCTCCCTCCCCCGAGCCTTTCCACTTGTGTCCGCTGCGCGGTTGCATCACGTGCACTCCTACGGCACACCATTGTTATGCCTGTATGCGCATGTCCAGCAGCATGCCAACAACACCGTGATACTGGCCGTTGAGGGTGTGCGGCCACGTGAGTGTAGGCCAATGGTCTGGACAGGGCGGACACAGGTGTACAGGCCATGGCTGGCTGTAATCGCGTTGCGATTGAGGCTAGGCATCTGATTCATGCAGCCGCAGGACTGATACACACAACACTTGGCATGTATGAGCCAAGACCCCGAGTAGTCTTGCTCTCCTACATTTCCCCGTACGTACGGGCCCGCCCTCCGGGTGCATGCTACATTGCAACATCGACGACTGTGGCCCTGGTGGCGACAACACTCCAACACAGAGACACGCTTACCGCACTTCCTGCTCAAGGCCAGACCTGAGCCACGATCTGAGCCCCCTGCCAAATCAGCACACCCCGGCGCTGACCTGACGTACGCCGGCCCAGCACACGCCGATTGTGCATGCAGGGGGGGGCGGACGAAGCAACTTGTCCAAGGTCTTAACCACTGCTGAGGTGACATGGTATCGTCCGCTGAACACAGCACACTGTGATGTTGCAGGGCTCGGGCCCATCATGCTGACATAATGACCACACAGACACACTTGCTTAGATGGTGTGAATGGCTACAGGCACGTGCGCCCGGACACTTTTATTAGCAGGCTCACATGTCGAGTGACACCTGTGTTGGATGTGTGTGGGGTGTGTGTACACCAGCCGTCATGGAGTGCTTGGTGCAGTCAAAAAACTACAACAGTGTACATCGTAAAAGACACAACCATTCAACCATAAAGGCTCCATGACTTGAGCTGCACAGAGTTAGTGGCCCCGGATGCACAGCGTCCGGCACGGGCCTACCGCCACGGGATGCTGACTTGCGGTGCACTGGGGTAGGGTCACGAGAGCAGAGCAGGTTCTCGTAGATGTCAAAGGGGGTTGTCGCGGAGTGTCTCGGGGGACAGTGGAATGTCATGATGCAGAGGGCAGAACCACGCTGAAACAGTCACTATGGTGGAGATGAATGGAACAGACACATGTCGAACACCATGTCCGTCCCAGCCAGATGATGATGCAGACAACCCCCAGGCCATGGACTCAGACGCCACCAAAGTTCAACCAGAGAGTGCCCATGACTTCTTGCGCACAGCGGGCCTGATTCACAGAACTAACTTACGTCAAAAACGTAAAGTTAGTACTTTTTGGTATTCACAGAATACACTTACTCATTTTGGTATTCACAGAATGAACTTACTCATTTCAGTATTCACAGAAGTTAGTAGTCCTAACTTTAGGACTCCTAAATGCCTTCTGTGAATACCGAAAGTCTTAAAGTTAGGATTTTTCTCAGTTTAGGAGTAGTAAAGTTAGGACTCCTAACTTTAGGACTCCTAAATGCCTTCTGTGAATACCGAAAGTCTTAAAGTTAGGATTTTTCTCAGTTTAGGAGTAGTAAAGTTAGGACTCCTAACTTTAGGACTCCTAAATGCCTTCTGTAAATACCGAAAGTCTTAAACCCAGTGAGGTGCAATAGGGATCGGTTTTGGTCCTGAGGAAGTAAGCCAAGGGGATGGCTTCTGAAACATGTCGACCCTGTAGAAAGTGACCCATCAAAGTACACTATCTATACCTCCCCACTTTTATTATTCTCAGCTAGGGAAGCAAATAAAGTGTATTTTTTCCACTAGCCAGGGAATTTTTAATCATCACATATATATAGTTTTTTCACAATCCCACGCATTACACATATACACTAATCACTAAATTAAGTGCTCCCGCGTCTACGTAGGTAGTAGCACGCCCCGTCCCGTAGAGGGGCGGGAAGACCCCAATGATGAAGCATGACACTGAATCAGGTTTCAGTGTGTTAGGGGTATTTTACAATTTTTTGAATACTGTCCTTCCTACCAATTAAAGAAGGATGTTTCTAGACATCATCATTGGAACATATAAAAAACACCTGCAGTAAAACTGAATATTCACTTATACACATATATATCTTTATGTAAATATTGGTAGAATCCCTTTGTTGAATTACGATACCATGAGGAGGACGATTCTACTTTTTTTCCTCTTCACTCCCCCCCTTTGATTTTTTGGATCAGCCTTAAATTATGCCTAGGTCCCAGTCAACTGTGAACGGTGACTTTCATTTTGCACTTTGTGCTTTCTTGGTACAGTGTTCCTTAAAGTTCTAAAAACTCATACCTTATCCGGCTGATTATTACATTATCCATTATTGTTTTCCAAATTAGTTTGGAAATCTTACTGTGCTGTTTCTTGACTTCAAAATTGTTGGGTAGTTGTTCAAGTTATCACACATTTCTCTGGAAAATTGCCTGCTGCTTGTACAATTTTTACCTAGAGTTCAACAGTGATTACTATAGAACTGCTCTATAAACTAGCTAGATTGTTTTTATTAATTTGCAGGAGTACTCCCCTCCAAAATAAATAACTCAGGGGCATATTAGCAAGGAGTTGCGATATTTATCGCAAAACGCGCTTAGCGCGTTTTTTGTTAACGCCGCCTATCGCTGGAAATTATCGCTGAGATAACACCCTATTAGTAAGGTTTATCTCCATAGCGATAATATTTCCAGCGATAGCGGCAAAATGTGAGAATATCGCTGGAAAAGTAGCGATATTCTCGCATTATCGCTAAGGTGGATTCAGCATTAGAATCCACCTCCTATACTTTAAACAGGTAAGTCATCCTCACTAGCAGGTGATAAAATCTAGCGATAAACGCGCTTAGCGCGAATTATTTTATCGCTTCGCCTGCCTTGCTAATAGGGGGTAGTGGTGTTAGCGACTGTTTTCAGTCGCTTTTAGTAGGGAACGCCTTCCTTGCATGTCATTAGTGATAATTATCGCTGACATGCAAGGCAATGGAAAACGCGGCCTCTAACGCCTGAAAGCTGTCGCTAACACCTGTTAGTGACAGCTTGCTAATAGGGCGATAAAATTATCGCCGCTTTAGCGGCAAAAAGTGCCGCTAAGGCAGCGATAAAGCCCTTGATAATATGCCCCTCAATTTCTGACAATATCCAAGTAGTTTGGCCAGAGGAGGACCGACAAATGAATAGTTTCTGAGGCCAAAACGAAGGTAGACAACAAAGGCCCTGATTACGATTGCCTCTGACCGACATCGCTGCGGATGGGGAATCGGCCGACCTCAGTTCAGCGGTTCTGACACTGCAATTAGGATGCGACTGCACATGGTGCGGTCGCAAACTTCCATTTTTCAATATTAGCTTGTGCGTCGGGCCGAAACTGCCTGCAGCACAAGCTCCCATTGAAAAATTGAAGTTTTTACACATCCCTGCACAGTGTGGCAGGCCACTGATGGTGCCTGCCACACGGTGCATGTGTAGGAGGGTACCATATGTGCCCCCCATGGCCACAGGCGGAGGGTCAGGGGGGAAAGGGGTCCTGCTTGGGGCCCCCAAAGACCCTTTCCTACAGCAGTTTTATATCGGAAAGGCTGACATGGAACTGCTGTTGGAAAGTGCCATCATAATCCCGACGGCAGAAATACTGTTCTTTTAGGTATTATGAGGCCTTTCCGTCTGGCCTACAGGCTCCTGGAGCCCGTTAGAACCTAGTCAGATTCCACGGCTGGCTTAAACTCCAACTGCCGTCATTGTAATACAGCGGTTGGAGTTTAAACCTACAATGTCGGTCGAAAAGCCTTTGACCAGCGGTCTGAGACTTTCCAACCAACACTGTTTTTAGGCCCTAAGTGTTGGACAATTTGACTGTTACAGTGTTCAGAGGAGTCATTAAGAACCTAAATCAGATAGCCACTATGCTGAGGTACATACTAAGCGAGGACCCCCCAATATCACACCTAAAGTTTATTTCATGGTCCAATGTGAGGGTATCTAACAAAGCTATTTAGCCACCCTATCAGCTTTTGGCCAGCGTAGGTCCCAGGAACATTCCTGGAGCCAGACAGTGCTGGACATTGGGACTGAGCATTGTGGAAAGCCAGTGCTGCTTGTATTGTTTGTCCTCAGACAATTTAGCTTAGTAAGAGCCCATCCACTTGACCCCCAATATTTCCCTTCACCCTTCAGCTATCTCTGCTGCTGTGGACATTCTACCTCTCCCTGGCTTATGATGTGAGTGCAGTACTTATGTATGTAGGATTTGTACACTATGGTCTGCTTGTTAGTTTTACTCAGTCGAGGGAAAGTTGAAATGTTTGTGAGGTTTCATACTTTGAGGTAGGGCTGAGGCGGTGAAAACTAGTGTTTGCAGAGTGGTTTATGAAACTGTCTTTCAGTTCTTTGAAAGGGGCATGTCTGCAGTAAAACTTCTGTACAACAACTATTTTATTTTATAGGCCTCTGTAAATTCAATTGTATGTTTACACCTGGCATGGAGACGGACCTGAGCAGATGGTCCACCTGAAAACTCTCAGAAATGGAAACTGAAGAGCTTTTTCTGTGCTATGTTGTGAGAAGCCTGCTTGATTCAATATATCCGACTCTAACAGTAATACCTGAGACTGGCATTGAAAGTGGTCATACGTTCATAAAATTGCAGAAATTAGGCCTAGCCTGTAAACTAGAAAGAATAAGGGTGTTTAAGATATTGCTAGTGGTTCTCCTGTTTTCATTTGAAACAGCATCTCTACCTTTGAATAAAGTCAATAGATTTTGTGAAAATAACAATGCCCATCAGCAATGGGTGAAGCAATTATCTTAAGAATTACAGATGATGCTTTACTAGTGTTTAAGTTGAGTGAACAACTGTACCCAAAAGTGAATTATGTCACAGTAGTTTAAAAGTGAGAGACGTGTGCCAAAGTGTTTATAAATCAGCTATGTACAAACTGTGAGATTGGTAATCCCCAAAGTAGTGTTTCAGAAATATCGTGAGACACACATATTGTGTCAAAATATTGTATTGTTAGTATTATTATTGTTAATGTAGTTTATAAAGTGCTCAAATCCTGCAGGTTTCAAGGCGTTAAACTATCATGTGAGTATCACAAAGAAGAAAGGGGCAACCCTGTAACCCTGGGAACCTGGGTCAGTAAGTACAGAGCAAAACAATGGTTCCCTATGGGCGAAAGTCACAAGCCTAGACTTCCTAGGCAAAAGAATTAAAAAACAGAATCAATCTGTATGAATTGAAACAGATAATTTAATTCTATGTATCGAACTGCAGTACAGGTGCTCCAAATACGATGCAGTTAAAGTGTAAAGAGACATCAGTGAAGAAAGTGTGCGTTTGAGCTGTATACATATTGTATATATATATACAGCCAATATGTACAATGAGAACCAAGGACTGATAGAATATATTAATTTTTGTAAGACTCCAAATAAGGGCACAAAGTAATTGTCATGGTCAATCATATCAGTACAGTGGTATATTTGTCAATATTTTGACCCTGTTAACAAGAATTTGTCAAGGTTATCATCAGGACAAAAAGACAATGGTAGCAACCTGCAAGAAAGAGGAAAGCCAAACTGATTAACATCTACCCTATTCTTACTGGGGGTACATATGGGGAGATGCACAACAGGGGGCACAACATGTGCCCCCTGTGTGCATGCACGCCAGTTCCTGCACGGCATAAACTTTCGGGTCCATGCAGGGCAGGAACCATGTGTGGCAGTCCCATTGCAGTGTTTTTTTCAAAATATGCAAAACAGTGTCCACGGTGGGACTCTTTTTAGAAAAATATATCTTGGCAACGATCTTGCATCAGTACAAGGAAGCCCACCATTCAATGTATTATTTCAAAATACCAAGTGGTACCTATACACTCTGGTGTTGTATTATACAAAAATGAGTACAAACATAAATTGAGAAATCTATATAAAGACTGACAAAGGGTTTCTGTGGTAATTTTTGATTTTTTCAAAAACTGTTCTATATGCAGGTAATATTCATATGAATAACGTAAGGGCAGGCGACGCGGTGCTCAAGTGTTACAAACATATATGAAAAACTGTACACATAAGAAGCAATATATAAAGATTCTCTGGTTTCTGTATTTACACTGAGACTACATGTGTATATCCTATTACAACATGTAAGGCAATCATTGCTCAAAATAACCAGGTGAAAACTCTTGTTGAGGTTTCGACCCTTTTCGAATCTCGGGATCTCCTCAGGACAATAGTCGTCTGACTTATTACCAGGAGATATCCATCCACTGGTCAGGGTATGGTCCAGTCTGGGGACTCGTCTAGAAATCTTACTCGATCTTTCCAGGGAATGTACTTCCAAGGGGTAGGTCCAATATCACCACCAGTCCTTAAGTCCGTAAGGGCAAGCCTCACGCAGTCTGAACAACGTTTAACAGATCCCAAGTCCTTGCTCCGTGGGAACCAGATGGCGACTGTTCAATTACTTGTACCACCACCTTTGAAAGAGGCATCGCAGCGGGAACCGCCATGCTGCCCACCCGCCAGACCACTTTTAAATTGTAATCTGGCAGGCGGGCGGCGGTGACTCTTGGCGGTGCATGGGTGCAGCAGCAGCCCACCCCCGCACTGCCAAAAGTCATATTCGGGCCCTTAGAGTGCAGGTAAGGCAGACACGAGTTCCACTCTACCAGAGCAAATCTAGGGAATCTACAACCACCATATTTGAACGTTTTAAATCTCTGTATCTTTAACAGGTTGGCAGTAGAAGATTGAAGAGTCTGTGAAGGAACATATTTTTGGACTATTAGCAACAAAGTAGGGACAAGCCCATGTATGGCCTTGAATACTAAATGGAAGGTTTTAAACTATATTCGTCCCTTTATAGGGAGCTAGTGCAATTTCTTCAGAAAGTGACCAATGTGGACTTTGCTTGGAAGATTAAAAAACAACATGACAGCAGAGTTTTATACTATCTGCAGCTTAGTCTTGTTTCCTTTGGGTGGTCCACGATAGATGGCATTTACATAATCCAAGTGGGATCCAATTACTGTTGACATAATTTTAAGAGTGTTGATCGAAAACACGCATATAATTCCTGACCATCCTTAAAATAAAGATACATTTAGACACATCAGTAATAATGTGTGGTCTCAAGAATCAATGATTATACATAGTTACTCCCAGGCTTCTTGCGGCCATCTTAGGTTTAGGGAGTGATCCCATTTCTTGAGGCCAGTACTGCTGGGTCAAAAGCCCTGGATTCACTCTCATGACTACTATTCCTTTTTTTACAGCATTAAACTTTACATGGGTGATCCTCATCTATCCGCTGATAAAACTCATGGTATCCTGGAAGATGTCTTGAAGTGACGCATTATCTTCCAGATGCAATAGAATTTGAAAGTCATCTGCATTGTTAAAAATGCTTTGTCAGAATAATTTATATATTAAAATGATGGGGCAATAACGTAGAGCCTTGAGTGACTCCAAACTTTGCCTCAGTTGTGTCCACCAAGAATGGTGACAGATGTACAGCAAGGGTCCTATTTGCACAAAATGATTCCATACAGGTTTTAGGAATTCCTTCAATACCTGCAGTTTTGACATGTAATAGGCTGAGCCCATTTAATGACCTCTGAAAGACAAATATAATTGGGAGGATTTAAGCATGAGTTTCACTATAATGTAGATCTCAAAGAACTTAAACTTACTTAAGTAGGTTTGATTATAATCATTCTCTGTGTTCTCTATTGAAATATATGGACTCCTTCCAATCATGTCTCTAATGGCATTTATTTTCTCAATAAAGAATAAATTGTGTTGATTGCATTGATCTTGAGATAACTGCACACAATGATTGACCTTATTGATGGTTGAGAGATCATGCATTATCCTGAACATTTCCCTTCAGCGTTCTGAGCATAGAAAATTCTATTTGAATAGTAGGCAGGTTTTGTTTGTATTACAAGTTTTCAATATGTTAACATTCCTTGTTTCATAATAATCTTGGTAGGTTCCTTGTAAGACTCACGCCACTGACGGAGAAGGCATCTCAATCTTGTTTTAGCCTCCACAAATTCCCAGAGAGAACCATATGGCTAGAGACTACCTGGTAATTACTCAATTAGCTGTCAAAGAGGTATGGAAGCTAGCAGCCTTCTCTATCCATCTTGAGAATACCTGTTGAACAGTTACAGTGGCTTCATCTATAGTAGATTTAGGGGTTGATTACGATGGCGGACGGAAAACCCTTCCGTCCGCCGTGCTTGCTGTAAAAAACCGCCCGCATGTACCGCGGCATTTCTACTGGTCACATTACGATGCAACGCACGTAAAATCCTACCGAGGCGGACGGAATTCCCAAAAGACCGTCCGAAACGGTCAGAAAACTGTAAATCTGACCGTGGCGGACGGGGAAGCCTGTTCAATGACCTCAAAAGGCCGCTACTCCCGCGGAATGACCGCACGGCCAATTACGATGAGATAGCGGAGCTGGCGTAACGATCATTGATGTTCCGACCGCCGCAGTCACGCTCAGGCAAAATGAATGGCGGTCGGAACAAACTTCACTACAGTGCTCAAAGTGTGCCTGTACTCTCCGCAGCCCTCAATCACATCAGACACGCAACAATGAGACACCACAAATGTATTCCTGAAATGAAAGCCATGGTCAGCATGGAAGAGACACCTGGTGGTCGTCACTCATGTGGACACACCCACATACCACAGTATAAAACCAACCCCTTCCTGGACCAGCATCCTTTGCAAAGCTGGCGCTGAGACAGAGAGACAGAGAGAGATAGGACACCATTTTGGCACACAGCACAACATCACACCCACCCAACTCCACACACCACCACTTCTCATCCACACACCTGACACACCTCACACATCTTCATCACCACCTTGCACCCTGCACCTTTCATTCATTTGCACCATGCCCAATCAGAAAATGCCCAAATTCTCAGACACAGAGTTGAAAGTGATGGTAGACGAGATAATTAGGGTAGAACCACATTTGTATGGGAACCTGGTCCAACAGGCCCAATTGTGCGCAAAAATCAGATGTGGGCAAGGATCTACAACAAAGTCAATGCAGTAGGGACCACCCTACGCACACTACGTGACATCAAAAGGCGGTTGACCGACCTCAAGGCCCGGGTCAAGGCTCGGGCCCAGAGGAACCACGAGGCAGCCCAAAGAACTGGTGGCGGCCCTCCCATTCCACCATTAACCTTCAATGAATGGGAGGAGAAGGTGCTTGTCATACAGCATCCAGAGAGTCTCACAGGAATCGAGGGGGGAGTGGAGGCTGGTAAGTACAAACAAAATGATCACATCCCACTGTAATGTACTGTTGTGTACAACAAGTGAGCCTCAATTGCCAGACCAAATTAAACTCATGTGGAATGCACGCTTTCAAGATGAATGTCCCACAAGGCTAGCATTTCCTTCCTCTGCTTCACTTCACAGGTAGGTAGTCAGCTCATGCACCCTGGCCTCCCTCCCAAACAGCATGGAGCACCATCCCTACCCCAGAGCCATGTGGCAGCCATCACCGTCGAGAGTGCTTCCCAACAGGTAGGTAGCCATCTTACTGGGAAGGGGGTTTTTGAGACCTGACAGCAAGACCACCTCTCCCACAAGGCCCTCTGTACTCCCTCCCAAACAGCATTGAGCTATTTGACCACCACATCCCGCACTTGTTAGCCAACTCTGTAAAGCTCCATAAGTTGTAGCCAGTGCACACATAGCTAATCACAGTGTCATTGATGAAGTCACATGTAACTGCAAAGCAAAACCCAAGAACGAAATGGCCAAAATCCAATGTGCAAGTGCCATTGTTTCAGAGCATAAAGGCTCACATCAACACAACACATGCATGGAGACTCAGTCAAACATCACAGATCACAGGAGTTCAGTACAAAAGAACACAACAGAAATCATTAAGTTGCCGCATAGTAGACAGATACTCATAGAAAAGTCACAAATATCCTAGCATCAACTGAAGTGGATGAGCAACAAGTTGGTATCAGAGGACATGTCCTTGGAAATACAATATCTGTACATATGAAATTGTTGCTTCAGCCATGTCACATCGCTAACGAGCAATGTATGTACCTCTACATCATGTTCGACTGCTGACAAACAGTTACCAATGCCAATGTCAAAAGTCAGGTCATCTCAAATGAAATGTGCAAAACATGATCATCAAAGTTGTGCTGTGTACTGAACATGCTGACAATCTAACCTCTGTCCAAAAGGTGACTCGCTAGCAACAGCAGGCGACCGTGACATGATGAGCCAAGCCAGTCTCCCCCCCAGGAAGGTGAACTCGCGGATGCAGATTCCCTGGTTTTTTTCGGATGAGGAGGACCGACCTGGCCCCTCCGGCGTGGCCAGGCAAGCTCAGTCCCAGGACCTCACTGTCCCCACCACCACCACGACTCCCACAACAACTGCAACAACAACGCTGACACCTGCAACAACGACCTGTGTGGCAGCCACCTCCACCATCGCCCCCGCTGCCTCCAACACTGTCCCTGTGGCAGTTGTCGCCAATACCACGAGGCAGCCTGGGGACGCTGGGGACAGTGTGCGGCGGCGGCGACAGCCAACGCCACAGGTCCGTGTCTGCAGGGCAGGTGGTAGGTCAACTGGGGGACAGTCACAGGAGGACACTGAGAGTGAGGCTCTGGCCACCGTGAACACAGTCCTTGGTGCATACCAACAAAACCAGGGACAGATGGGCCAGGTTGTGGAAGAACTGCGTGAACTCCGCCTGCTGCAAAGGTCCATGGACACACGTTTGGGACAACTTGTGGAGTACATGGGCCAGCTTGTGAGCTCAAATAGCGGCACCCCCACCCAGTGGCCAGCCTGATGATACTCACAACACCTCAGCAGCGGCCACAGGGAGGGGTGAGGCAGAAGACACAGACTCCTCGGACACCTCTGAGCACGCAGCAGGCTCCCCCCCTGCCAAATGGCAGAGGGGACGTCCGAGAAAGAGCAGGTGAGGATCACGTGGCAAAGCACCTTGCAAAACCAGTTCCAGGAGCCAACTTTGATGTCACCAGTGTTGCACAGTGCATTGACTTTGTTGTACATCCGATCCCACATTGATGGGAGTGTTCTGTTGGACTGTGGAATTCCACCATTGTGTGTACTACCCTAAGTATCCATGTACCAGTACTTTCGACTTCACCACTCACCTGTCACTCATGTCAAAATAAACACAATTCACACCCCTATGCCTTTGTGTCAGTAACATGTTTATCATAGTAAGTAGCATGTTAACTCACATTGCAATGTATCACAAGATTTGAAGGCAACAATCCATTGAAAGAGCAGAGGAACCTAGAACGACACAAGAAAATAAGAGTGAGTTGACATATGATGGCATGACAGCTAAAGCACACCACTAGGCAACACTGTACAAGATGCACTCCAGATAACACTGGCCAACACCATCAACTTGGGCAGAAGGGGGATGGGAGGACACTACGTCACCTCCCAGCAGAGTTCACCCCTTAGCATCCTGGTCAAAGCACTTCTGTTTAAATGCTTACTTGAATTTCCATTGAAGTGTTTCACCAAGGTTGTTGCAGGTTAGTGCTGTGACTCTCCAGTCACATGTGTTCCTGGATATTATCCTTCATCAGTAGAGATAAAAAATGAAATTCTGTGTTTGCTGAGAAAGCTGCCACAATCCTCTCAGGTCTCTGTACCTCTCCCTGACCAACTTTGGTGAAACACTTCCGCTACATTTCAAGTAAGCATTTGAACTGAACTGCGTTTTTCCAGGATGCTAAGGGGTGAACTGTGCTGGGAGGTGAAACAGTGTCCTCCCATCCCCCTACTACCATCCACATGGACATGACGTATGGGGTAAAACTCAGACAGCGCTGCACAATGTAACCCTTAGCAGTGGGCCAACAAGAGCCAGCATTCAAACACATCCTGTTAAATGGCCGTTGGGGACATTGTCGCCTTCACTAACTCAGGTACAGTTACACTGGACTTGTAATGTTTCATGGAAGATTTTTGCATGTTTTAAAAAAGGGACACCAGTCCCTGCCAATATTCCCATGCTAAAGCTCCTTTTTCACAAAAGTTATCTTATCCTAAATAACCACAACCGCTGCGGTTTACGGGCAGGTGCCCTGTATATAGTAACAGTTTCACAACGTGTAACTTGCTGTAGCAATGCTCTTTTTACTCCCCCATATGGGATTGTAGATAGTTAGTTGTGGCCTCACATTCCCACTATGAAAGCAGACTTCAATGAGTTAAGCAGGCACAAAGCGCTTTTGTTTCAACAAGAAGTCGCTCTCACATCAGCCCGTGAGACCTTCGAATTGCAGGTGGCTCGAACATCCAGTGAGATTCAGTCACTGCTAAACACGACTCTCCCACTCCATTTTTGGGAACTGATACACCAAATATCAAAAGCGTCTGATACCGAAGGCCTTGCACATATTTTATTAACTTGTGGGCTATGGCCTTGTTACTTCGTTTCAGACTATTTTTGGAGGACTACCGGGTGTCATTCATTCAATTTTTCAAGTGCATTTGGCGGTTTACCATCACTCCTTTGGCTGTTCTCCAGAGTGCTGGTTCTAATTCTGCTCTTACGCAATGGCTGCCCTTTCGGTGGTCCTGGCCAACCCTGGTCAGTTGCAACTGTACCGTGAACGAATGCAGCTTATTTTCGGATGTGTGCCATTAGCTGTGCTTCGCATCAGTTATAGGCTAACCTTCCGCTATGCCTATTTCACCTGTGTGCAACCTGTGTTCTACTGTCGCCGATGCCCCTTTCAATGGGCCATGGATGTCTGCCTTCCCAACACATCTCTTGCTGATCTGGATTATGACCTGTGGGTGAGTCCTTTGTTGGCCCACAACCAGGACTGTTCCGGTGATAGCCGTTTATGGTATGCCACACAACTTGGCAGACGGGCTGCCAGCTATGCCTGTGCGTTTGCGCAACGTCTCCTGTGCCATGCGTACATCGAACCTCTTCCAGGTTGCCCTGAAATGCTCCTTTCGTCCACGGGGTGCGAGGAGCACATCTGTTTCTTCAAACTACTGGATTGGATGGTGGTCCTTTTTGCTAAAGCTGATTCTGATCGACTTCTGGAACTGCTTGCCTTCGAAGCTACAAGTGCTTTCTTGGATTCCTAACTACTTACCAGCATCCACAACTGTTTGGAACTAATTCAATATTGTTTTAACTTTTCTCGCCTCCTTCAGAAATTTAATTTGATTTATCTCAAACCTTGGCCCTGTCTGCATTCGCTTTGACTCTGCTTACCTTTGCAGGCTGTTTCGCTTGGTACCACAGACCTGAGCAAGGGGAGGCTGTTAAATGGCCGTTGTGGACATTGTCGCCTTACATTATGCAGCTTTAGCGCACGTTAATACATTGCTTTGTTGTTTTGCAAGTAGCTTTGTTTATGTCTTTCACATGAGAACTGTCCGCAGAGCTTGTTCTCTGTGCAGTCCTGGAGTACAGTCTGTACATCATGTCCAAGGTCGTAAAACAATGTCCCTTGTTATTCTGTTCTGGTCAGGCCCTAGCACCCAGACTCAACAAACTCTCGCAGCTGCTAGAGCCCACAGGTGCCTTTTTGATAATATGGGGAGGCAGGCTAGGTGCACCACACCTGGAGAGGGATTCTTCCAGAGAGAAGAGCAACACAGCACATGTGATGTACATTTCACCATCTATAGGCTGAGGATTGGGGTCTGCTGACAAAGCCCTGAGATCTTGGGATACATAATAAGACTTCTTCTAGTAAGGGGAGGGGGGATAGGCTCGTAGGTCTTCCTCCTGAGGGCTTATTAATATGACATCTCCCTTCATGATATATGGACATGTTTCTATGCTGAGTGTTTTTGTATTATGCATTATTCTGCTTGTTGTGGCACGTATACTGCATGTTAGGACACGTTAGTTGAAATAAACATTTGAAAACGTTTCTTGTCTTCAACGGATCTTATTGTGGACAAGTATAGGAGTGAGGGCAACAGGGTATGTCTCGTTATCGCGATTCCTGAGAGATCTGAGAGTGTTGTGTCCTGGGGTGTATAAGCACTTGTTTCACTGTCAGTGAGTAGGAGAGCTAGTGAGGCACTATAGCTATTCGGTCCTTTGCTCATGGGTACTCAGGTGGTAGGATGACTCAGTTCCTGCCTGCCCAAGCCCTATAATCTTGCGCATAGTTCTGTCTGTGGGCAGAATCCTTGTAACAATCCTCCAAGTTTGGCAATAAACAGCAAAGCGCACAGACACATAGTTGCTCAATGCTAACTTACACTTACACACCGTTGGTATTCGTGCGCTGTATAAATTTATAACATAACATAACATAATGGAAGTAGTTGGCGATGAGCTGTTGACACAGGTCAAGACCTTCTTCCTCACCATTATCATCGTCACTGGGCATGTGTGGGTGTTCAGCGGGGGGCTTCTGCTGCTCATCATTGTCCTGAATCAGGGGTATCTCTTTGCGCAAGGCCAGGTTGTGTAGCTTGCAGCATGCGACTATGATCTGACACACCTTCTGGGGTGAGTAGAGAAGTGCACCACCACTCTTGTCCAGGCACCTGAATCTAGACTTTAGAAGTCCAAAAGTGCGCTCCACCACACGACGTGTCCTCCCTTGGGCATCATTGAAGTGGACTTCCCTGGGCGTAGTTGGATTCCTCAGTGAGGTCAGCAACCACGGACGATTGGGATACCCTGAGTCACCTAGTTGTGAGAAACACAGACAAACAATGTAATGGTAATATGTGAGGAGAGCAGCATGTCACACATACATCACACTCATTGACACAGCCCACTCACCAACAAGCCAGGCACGCTCTGGGTGAAGATTTGCCATCACTTGTGGTATGCTGCCGTTCCGCAGAATGTATGAGTCATGTGCCGAACCTGGATACTTTGCACACACGTGTGATATTATCTGCTCCGCTTGGCATACCACTTGCACATTAATGGAGTGGTGATGTTTGCGGTTACGATAGATGTGTTCCCGTGCCTGTGGTGGAACTAGGCCAATGTGGGTACCGTCAATGGCTCACACAACATTTGGGATTCGTCCAAGATCATAAAAATCCCCCTTCACAGCTGCCAATTCATTTCTCCTTGGAAAGTGTATATAGCGGTCCTTGTAGGTCATCAATGCAGACAGGACATCACGCAACACCATGCTGAACATAGGCTGTGACATCCCACAGGCGCTGGCCACGGTGGACTGGAAAGACCCAGTGGCAAAGTAATGCAGTGCAGCCATCACTATTACTGTAGCAGACAATGCAGCCGTATAAGTTCTGTTGGGCTTCAAATGGGGCTCTTACTGAGCACATAGCTCTCGCAGTGTAAGGCGATCCAGGCGGAATTTCTTTATGATTTCTATGTCCTCAATCTTCGCCAGGTCTGGGACAGGGCGATGGATAGGTGGTCTCCTCCTACGTACTCTGGCAGGGGACACATGCAAAAGATGAGTAAAAGATGAGATGTGGGAAACAGCTTAATCAAAGACTCACACAACCACAACATTGACAGGACTCTTGTACACGTGAAATGCACAAGTGACATGCATACAGACCTTGATTTGCATCACTCAATCGACATACTAACTACTACAACATCAGAATAAGACGATGTGTATGACATATGGTACACTGCTACATCATAGTGTGAGCAGCCCTGTGGGTAGATGGCACAGCACATGTGGTTAACAGCATCAATGCTGAGTTGCATGTATCTGCTGTCACTGCACGACCTCAAGCTTTAGTCCCACAATACACAACATTACGAAATGAGGCCAGTGAGTGTCAGCTGGACAACAATACATGAATATGCAGCACAGTGGACAGACAAATATGAACATTATGGGGTCAGTCCATCGGGACTGTGTGAGGATTTTGCGTGACAGACATTGCCATGCTCACCAAAATGATACAGAATTACACATGGAATTTGTATACATGCACACATGGCTGAAAATGACCGATGATGTCGGCCAGAGCGATGTTTGTTTGTTACACATGTGCACTCCTCTGACGTGTGTGAAAACATATGCAGGCAATGGCAGCTAGGCACACTGTATGCCACAGCAGTACGTGTGTTGAAAGTGCTAGAGCTTACAAGTATGTCTGATTTCCTTACAATGGTAACCTCTAAATGTCAGCCAACATCTCTGGTCCTTCATGAGACAACCCATGGCCGAGAAATCGACAGTCAAATGGCAAGGGATATTCAAACAGTGTTCACAGGTTGAATGTTTCAATACACAACATTAGTACAGTGCAAGAGGCCTTTGTCCTTTTTGACTCCTTAACTCATTTCATTCCATGCTGGCCACAAGACATGACAATGAATGTTATCTCACTCTCCTTTTCTTGGACATACCATGTGTGTGAAGAATTAGCTCAAAGGTCACACTTTATAATACCTTCACAGGGTGCACAAATCACTTTCGGCAAATGTGTTGGGATGAGTGATGTAATTAGCAAAGCGAAAATGGAAATGCAAAATGTGTTTACAGGCGTGGTAGCTGGCATCCACAGCGGTGACACGCATTGGCCCCAATTGAATGCTGCAGGATAGCGGTGGACGCTTCCTGACCTCCACAGTGCATCACCGCCTATGAGGAATAGCCTTCAGCCAATGGGAACCGCCAGGGGCTTACATTTTTGAAACTCTCGGTAGGCATGCTCCGCCACTACGGGGCCCGGCATTGGCCCCAATTGACTGATGCAGGATAGTGTGGATGCTTCCTGACCTCCGCGATGCGTCACTGCCTATGAGGAATAGCCATCAGCCAATGGGAACTGCCAGCGGCTTACCTTTTTGAAACTCACGGTAGGCGTGCTCCGCCACTGTGGGGCCCGGCATTGGCTCCAATTGAATGATGCAGGATAGCGGTGGACGCTTCCTGACCTCCGCGGTGCGTCACCGCCTATGAGGAATAGTCATCAGCCAATGGAAACCGCCAGCGGCTTACATTTTTGAAACTCACAATAGGCGTGCTCCGCCACTGCGGGGCCCGGCATTGGCCCCAATTGAATGATGCAGGATAGCGGTGGACGCTTCATGACCTCCGCGATGCGTCACCGCCTAAGAGGAATAGCCATCAGCCAATGGGAACCGCCAGCAGCTTACATTTTTTAAACTCACGGTAGGTGTGCTCCGCCACTGCGGGCCCCAGCATTGGCCCCAGTTGACTGATGCAGGATAGCGGTGGATGCTTCCTGACCTCCGCGGTGCGTCACCGCCTATGAGGAATAGCCATCAGCCAATGGGAACCACCAGCGGCTTACATTTTTGAAACTCGCGGTAGGTGTGCTTCGCCATTGCGGGGCCCGGCATTGGCCCCAATTGAATGATGCGAACCAGGCTGGCCAATGTTATCAGCAGAGCAACACTGGAACGAGCCTAGGGCCCTATATATATGCCTGTGATATGTCCACACCTGTCACTTGCCTAGAGACACTGCTGCCTGCCATTCCTCACCACAAACTGCTGCTGTACCTCATCTTTGGAACCAGTCATGGCTCGTACTGCGAACCTGAGGGCCTTCACCACAGAAGAGCTGGAGGTCCTGGTGGACGAGGTCCTTGAACAGTACAGCCGGCTCTATGGTGCTCCAGAGGTACTGGTAAGTGAATGCTAAACTTACTGAGGATGCTCCAAAGGCTCATAACATGTTACTGTACAGTGCTCTGTGCCTCAGACTGCAAGCCAATATTGGTGCTTTCTAAGTTAGTCGTCTGCATTTCCCAGTCATGACGTACTACTTCATGCACTTGAGTATGTGGGGAAGATGGCACACTCGTCAATTTTGCAGCTCCATAGGTGCAAAACATCACACATGTGAATCTCAGAAAGATTGATGTATACGTGTTGGAGTCTGTGTAGCCAAACAAGTTCAAGTGCATGGTGTTGAGCCTTGTTTCCCCTGAGCCCTGAGTGCATGCTATGACGATTTTGCCAGAACGTGGTTTATCAGTAGTACTGTTACAATGATGACTTCATGAAATCTCTTTTTGGACACACATTACCTGTGCCATGTCCTCTATGAGTTCATTACCTGTACATATGTACATCAGTGAGATGGTAAGTGTCGATTGGGCAGAGGTTGATGATTATGGGGTGTGCTCATTCTACAGTGATACTATGGAGATGAGCCCAGTATGCACAGGAGTAGAGGGCCTGTTACTGTCTAGATTAGTGTGAAATTATCTCTCGCATCTGATAAATGTACAGTGGTCATGCCATCCTTCCTTTGGTGTCATTATGTGTAGACTCGCTCATGTGTATGCACTGTGTAATGACACACAATGCACCACTACAAAGTGTTACAAATGTCTCCTCTTGTCTCCCATACCTACAGCTCAAGCTCCATCAGCGGAAGGCAATATGGAGTGCCATTGCCCAGAAGGTGCGGGCCCTAGGGGTCTCTAACCGTCGACACAACCACTGCCACAAGAGGTGGGATGACATCTGCCACCTTAGCAAAAACCTCGCCAAACTGACGCTTGGCCTGGTTCCTCAGACTGGTCGGTTGGCGCACCGGAGCATGACCCCACTTTTGACCCGCATCCTGGCAGTGTCACAGCCAGAGCTGAACGGACGCCTGAGGGCCCAGCAGCAGCAAGTTGGGGGTGAGTATAGTACAAAGTTTGATGTTGCTTATAAATGACTGCTGTAACCTATGAGTTGTCTCTAGTGTGGTGTAATTGCCTCTCAGTTGACTCAGTGGTGAGTGCAGATATTCTTGGCCTGTACAACGTCTGTATTGTCATGTGTCCAGGTCACATCAGCATAAGTGTCAGTCTCTGTGGCATCAACTTCAAGTGAACATCAGTGAGCATCATGTCAGGGTGATTTTAGAGACTGATGTTGTGCATTTCCATGTAATTGATACATCTACAGATTGCTTACCAATGTTCAACAGTAGTTGTGTTGCAGGACATGAATTAGTGGATGTAAGGATGTCATGTCACTTAACAATAGTTTCCTTTAACTTACTATGTGTGGGGTATCACCTCAAACTTCCAGTGTGACACACACAGTGAATTCAGATGTGTAGCTCTCTTAGCTGAAGGCATGTAGATGTGCCTACAGACAATAGGATGTGATGTTGAGATGCCAACACATGCCTAGCAATTTGGCAGTATGAATGCAACATGGAGCATGACTGTCCAATAAGCATGTTGCCATGCTTCAGATGATCATAGAAATATTTTGACTTATGCAGACAGTACATGGAGAGTCAAATGTGTGCCTTGAGTTCAAGCATTTCGGTTATTATTTCCTAACATGTTTGTGATCCGGCCACTTCACTGAACAGTGTCTCTGTCTCCTACAGAATCTACCAAGGTCAGAGAAGAAGAGGGGCCCGAAACTGTTATTGAAGCTACTGGCATCACTGCTCCCCGGGAGTACAGCGACACTGAGGGGACTAGCGCATCGGAGGGGGACAGGAGTGCCCTGGAGGAGTCTGCTCCAGAAACGCCTACCTCCACTTCCTCACACTCCAGCGGTGACTCCTCGGTGTTGTCGGGCACAGGAGGATCGGCCTCTGCTTCATCGCCTGCCACACCCCGTCCTGTGTCCACCCTCCCTGATGCTCCCCCAACTGGTATCCGGACCTGCTGCCCTAAGAAGGGTAGGGTATCTTTCCCCCCAGGCACCGCTGCCCCAGCCCCTGTGTCCCCTGCTGCCCTCAGTGTGGAGGCCATAAACATCTTGCGGCAGGTGTCTGTGGGGCAGACTTTGCTCCTAAATGCCCGCCAGGAACATGGCAACAAGTTGTCACAGGTTGTTGCGTTCATGGAGGGCATTCATTCGGACGTCGGTGGCCTGCACAGGACTGTCCAGTCTTTGGCCTCCACACTGACGGCAGCTATTCTGCAGTCACAGGCTCACAGTCCGGCTCCTGTCCCTTCCGCAACCACACTGCCAGTGACACCACCTGACCAGAGAACACACACACCAGAGCACTCAGGCACCAAGTCATCCCCACGCAGAACACGACAACAGCAGTCCAAGCGACAAAGACACGAGACATCATCCCAAAGGCACACAAGGAGCACACATGCCAGCCCCACCACAAGCACATCACAGGACACAGAGAAGCCGAAATACATTAAACATGCATCCACATTGCAGACCTCACATTCCTCGCCCTCCAAGAGCCCTCCAAGATCCACAGCTGATCCTGAATCAGCACAGGAAGTTGCCCTGGCTGCCGTGGGCCTGTTGCCTGCCACAACTGCCCCCCCCGAGTTCAGAGGGTTGTTGTGCTCAAGACTTCCACTCCCACCCACCCACCCCCTAGGAAGCATGGACATAGAAGCAATGAGGTAGTGTTAGCTCCAAAACAGGGGAGGCAGGCTAAAAGCCCAACCCCCCCGGGCGTACAACCAGATCCGAAGGTTTTTCCAGGAAGGATCCACAAGCACCTACTTTCTGGGAAGAAGGAAGCTGTTGTGGCCACCTCACCTATCCCTTGGCCCAAGACACTTGGGGGCTATCGTATGCCCAAGCAAGTGAGGCCCAGCCCTCCACATGCAACATCAGCCACTGAGCCTCCCCACTGCATTTCACCACCTCCCCGTACGACGACTCCACCAGGTCCAGCCAGCCCTCAGGCTCCTACATCCAGTGATCCCTCTACCTCAACCAGTTCTCCCCCTCACAGGTCCAGTCCTCTGACTACCCCAGACAGTCATCCCCCTCCCAGTTCCATTTCTCCACAAATTTGAGGCAGAGTCCCCCTTCCCACTCCATTCCTCCCTGAGCGGTGCCTGAGCTGCCCATTTTCTGGCCCTATCCTGGTGATATTCCCATGGCTGTGGACTGTGTTTCAATCATCTGTGTGTAATTTGGAAGCACACATGTGCGGACTTGAGTTTGGACTGGCCGTTGCACTTAATGTTTTGCACTTTATATGCTGATGCTGAGTTTATGTAATAAAAAAAACATTTATGTTCTGAGCGTTGTCCCTGGCCTTACTAATGATGCTGTACAATGTATGTGTATATGTTCATCGGTTCCATTCTCTGAGTTCACACTTTCCCATTGGCATGTACTTAAGTTGATATTGCAGATGTTACCAGGGGTTCTGGCAACTAATATCCAGTTTGGACTCTGAGTATTGATGGGGGCGAGCTGCTTGCCTGTGATGGTGCACTCCCGTCCTGTTCATTATGTTGGCTGAGCTCTTCTTATTCACACATGTCAGATTAGTTTGCTCTCCATCATGAGAATCTATTCGAATTTACATGATGACTTGAGGGGTGGACAGGGTACAAGATTTCTGTGTGATCTATCTTGATGTGTACACACCAGTGTAGGTGTGTTGTCATCTTGGCCAGGTATGGCTTCATAGTCAAATGGATGGATGTACTTGTGCTTACTGGAGTCATCAGACGGTGTGAGTGTCCTGTCATTTGCAGAGGTGTTCATGTTTATGTGCCCTTGAGCATTGCCCTTTCACACATGTATGATCCAGTTTATGAGTGCATGTTTGTTTCCATGATCAGACACCTTGTGGAGTGTTTGTGGACATGTTGGGGTTGTTTCCAGAGCAGTGTGCAGTGTGTCATTGTAACCTCACAGTCCTAGGGTACACCTACATCTTATCCACAACATTTGTGAGTTTGCAGAGTGTGTCACTGCAATGTCTGTGTTGTGAGTCTTGGGATCCGGCCTGGCTCTTGCTTACCTTTGTTCTCACTATGCTGAATGTCTCTGGGATACAAACATGATATGTGAGTTTTCACATGCATTGCTGTCACTTTCCACTTTATGGCCTCCAATATGTGTTGGTCCGATTCATAACAGTCACAGTAATACCATTGAGGCATACACAATGTGAGATACTCCACTATGGCTTTTTGCTCTGTACACTCCTCACCTGTACAATTCTCGTGTATACACCACTTCAGTCAAAACATGTGCCACTGCATGCCATGCACATGTTTGACCCTCCCCACCACTCCATGGTGTGACACTGTGCTGTGTGCAAATTATTTGTATCCAGAAGCATTGTGGCCCTCAGCACTGTTTCAGTAAATGATATGTGCTATTTGAGCCTACTTGGTTTCAGTCATGGTTGCTGATGTACAGTACAGATGGATTTCCAGCACAGTCCTCTTGTCTTGTTCCAGCATGGATGTTTGCCTGGGTTGTGTAGCAGTAGGTGATAGCAATAGTGTGTAGCTGTTTGCTGCAACACTGCTACCCATCCTGGGCACGCATCTTCCTCAGTTTGCAGTCTGCAGTGTATGCACTCCCAGCCCCCAGGCAAATCTGCCACTTTGTGCCCGATCAGAGCTGTGTGAGTGGTGCTTGTAGGTGGGAGAGAGGGGAGTCAGCACAAGGCAGCCTTCGGTAGCCCTGAGGGTGTCACTTATGTAAATTGAGGGAGCCTCACACATTGCATTTTGCATGTTTCCCCAAACATCGTAGAGCCGGCCTTGCCTGCACGCTTGCTGGGAGTTGTTGTTGTACCGGGGTTGCATGCGTGGAGATGTTTTGGACGTACCTCTGCTGTTGAGCGCAGTGGCGTCTTATCTGCTGGTGATGCATCAGGTAGAGCAGCGGAAAGGCCTGTAGAGCAGGATCCATGGCGGCTCTGGCCGTATGCAGGTGTTCTGGTTCGACTTTTCCTCTCCGTAGTTGTGCTTCCGCCATCCGCGATGAGGTGGTTTTTCCGCCGCGGTGGGATTGGCTGTTTGATACATCGTAATCTGGTTGGTAGACGGGACGTGATTCTGCACGCAGTTCTTGCTCTACTGGCTCTGTCCGCCGCCCTTGCATAACAAAAAAACGTGCGGAGCCTGAAACACCACGACGGTCGGAATATGGCCTATGTTGGCCCATTGTAATATGGCAGTCATAATGACCGCATCAGGAGCGGCAAAATCGGCGTTTTCCGCCATCACTGCGGATGCACTTCCGTCCGCCATCGTAATGAGCCCCTTAGTCTCAACAGTTCTTTAAGCCAACTTAATGTATCTACTTTATTACATTTCCTACTAGCTATAGTTTAAAAGTAACTTTTCTAGGCTCGACCCGTTGAGATCAGGTCAAAGGTGATTACATGATGATCCAATCAGATACATTGTGAAATTGCAATTGCCCCAATATTGCAAGTTAATGTCCAGACTATGATCATTTTAGTGAGTATGTTTATCAATATGTTCGAAGAATTTCCAAGAATTAATTAAATTCATGAATTCAGTATCTTTAAAACCAGCCTTGCTATTATTTGGCCAGTAATGGAAGTCTCCTACAATCATTAATTTAGGCTATTTATTCACTAAAGAGCATAGTATTTCATAAAAGTGATTATGAAAAGATGTCATGTAATGTAACTCATGTAAGGAAGGGTTCTATAGACTAGTGGTAAAGTAACCACTAGTCTTAGTTAATTAGTTAATTCCGCTGTCTTTTAGAGCATGTTAATGATTTGTTTTATTTTCGTTTTGGTTAATTAAATAATTGATGGTGTTAATTATTTAATTGCTTCTAATAATTTGGGTATTAATTATTTCATGTTTAAGGTTTCTTGTATAACAGTTAATCTTATAGTGTGATTACATTTGTAAATAATGTTAATGCAATCAATTGTTTATCAGTGTAATATGTTTTTTGATTGTTGGAATATTAAGGTGATAAGGTGGGAAGCATTTTAAATCAATTTTATGTTTTTGATTTTTAATTATTTAAATACAAATGATATAATGTTAGAATATAATTTGTAAAATGTTTATGGAAATATGTTTTAAGTTGATTTTATATCAATTGAATTTATTTTGCATTAATTTAGGGTTCGGAAAGTTACATCACATTTGTTTTCCTACTGTTGATTAAGCTGCAGTGGGATTAGTAGTTCTGATCCCTGTAATAGTCAATCCTTTCCCAACAGTTTTTCAGGTTGGAGAGAGAATAGAAAATCTTGCCCATATTAAATGAAACCCCTCCAAAGTCCATCACTTTCCCTACTGTTGCTTAAATTGGAGTGGGAATAGTAAATCTGGCCCCTTCAAAGTCCAAAATTGTCCTTACTATGAGTACATTGGAATAGTAATTGGGCCCATTCAAAGTCCAATGCTTTTCTTACTGTTAGTCAGGTTAGAGTGGGAGCATTGAAGTTGAACCCCCAAGTCTATTATTTTCTGGGTTTATTTGCAAATTGTTTTAATATAATTGTTTAGTTTTCATTTTAAAAGTTAGTTTAATGTGCTTTTTATTATTTATTCTTTAGTAGTAATATTTGTTATTTTTTATTCATTAATGTTATTGTGCATAATTTTTAATTTCTAGTACTTGTACTTATAATAACGTTTTTTATTATTTTTTGTTCATGATCACATAATAATTGATTTTATAAATATTATGTTTATTATTTGTGCTGTTATTTTAAAGTATATATTATATTAATTTTATGTCTGCGAGTTGTAATTTCTTTTTATTGATTTTTTTGTAGCATAAGTATATTATTTTAAATTCAATCTTAATTTTAAAGTTCATATATATTTTAAATGTAATATGGTGTATACTATTTACTTTTGGATATGCTCAACTATTTTTGACAACATTGTGGTCTTCTATTTTTTTGTTGTCAATATTTTTGACTTTACATAGAAAATATGGTTTTAGGGGCCTCATTAACACCTTTGTTAGGTTTATCGATGGCTTATACTTAGATATTAACATCACTAAGACACATAATATGGTGTGTGGGAGGCCGACTTGCAAATCAGGCCAATTTCCATTAAGGGTAAAACCACTGAGAGGATAAGTGAGTTCCTCTGTCTGGGCATTACATTTGACTCCCGAATTTGCTGAACGCCCTGCCTCTCTAACCATGGCATGCACGTCAATCAATCTTGCGGAGCATTGTTTAGGTTTGCCGCTTGTGTTTGAAATAAACCTTTCCTGCCCCTGCTGTAAGTATATAAAATTAAGTGCCTTCTCATTTTGATGTATGTGGCAGCCATATCGGGTAACCATGATTGTATAAACCTACAGCAATAGGAGAATCATTTCTGTAGGAGGCCGTTAGGATTGGGCTCAGGTAGCCCTAATGTTGTTGTCCACAAAGAATTAAACTTAGCATATCCTGAAGACCTCATTAAATTTACGCCGCTCCATTTATGGATGGTGGTTTGGAGCAATCAGCATACTGCTTTTAATCTTGATGAGATTTCGACTGCCTACACTGTGAGCATGGCCACTAAATTCCATGGCTCGATTACGTGAGGAGAACCGCAGAATCACTGGGCAGACCTGATCTGTATACTTCCCCCATCTGATGAGTAACAGTGGCGAGCGCACGAAGGTTAAGGAATTATTTATTGAGCACCCCTCTGCCGCAAGAGAGATTATGGCCCTGGTCAAACCAACATTAAGAGACTATTTGGACATCAAGGCTAATGATGGGCCTGAGCCCTATCATTTACTTGTAAGGAACCCATGGGAAAGTCCTTTTTAACTAAATTCTGAATAGGCTCAATTAGAACCCACATTTGTCTCCCAGCACGCCAGCTTGAGCCAAGGTCTATACGGAGCTGCCTAAGTAACAGCATTTCCCATCAGACACTGGAGCACTTTACCCTATTTTAAACTATGAACCTTTTCAACGCAGGCACCTGTTACCCATTCTCAGAACTCGAGGCTACTGCCAATATAGACAGACCTTCCTAGATCTTCAAATGCTCTCTGTGCCAGCTCTATGTTATGCTGTAGGAGCGTATTTAAAAAGCGCCCACCAGTGGGGAAAAATAACAAACTTTTAGCTCATTATTCTTTTAACATAGTGTATGCTTTCAAGTCAATGATTCTTTTAAATTTCTTGTTATGCCTTTTAAAGATGTCTTTATGAATCTGTATCTTGGTATTATGTAGCTTCGTATTTCTCTCATTCCCCCCTCCCCCCCCCCGCCAGGGCCTTCAGATCCTCATGGGTGAGTAGCGCGCTTCACAAATCCCTGAATGATTGATTGATTGTTATGTAATATTATTTATATTTTCTAATGTTTTATTCTTTTATGATTACTTTTATTAATCTGATAAATATTTACAGCAACATCACTGACAGGTGTAACATTTTCAGTGTCCAATTGATCGGGTGAAGACCAGCTGTGAGCCAATTGTTGAGCTATCTGAGCACGGTCCATGGCCACTTGTTCCTTTGTCGGTCTGCCATTGGTTCAACGTCGTTCTGCGTCCCTTTTCCTTCCAGTCGAACCCTGAAACTGTTAAACACACAAAGGAGCTATAGAGGGAAAATAAGATCAGGTCGCCCTTCACTCAAAGCGAACAACAAAACCAATAAGACCTGATCATCTAGGGCAATCAATTCTTTTAACTTTCTGAGTGGGAGTGGGAGTTCATTTTCTACCCCAACAACAACCCTTCATATTTCTTAGGTATTGTCCCTACTCATACAAGCCCTATCTTCTCATTAAAAAAGAACCACCCTCTGATTTTACAGTCACTGTGTACTTCACCAATACCCTCCACTTCAACAGGTATATGGAACACACAAATGTGAACCAAGTTATGTGAAGGAATTTTCTCTCAAAAAATTGTAAAAACACAAGATAGCACCCCACGTGCGCAAGACCAGAGGAGCTTACTGGTTAATCATCACCAGTTATGCCCACGTTTTTCATCATTGGTCGCTATCTCCCAAAAATGATATACTTAGGTGTCCAGAAAACCAGTGTGAAAAATGCATATATGTGTGCTGCAAACAAAAATAGACCCCGTGAAGTTAAAATTGAGATAAGCCACACCGTCACTAAACAGCCACTTTTATTCTCAACTCGTGGGCTTATTCAAATAAAAAACAAACTGCATGCTTGCAGACCATGTAACGCTCATCCGTTTGGACGTTTTTAATGAGAAGATAGGGCTAGTATGAGTAGGGACAATACCTAAGAAATATGAAGGGTTGTTGTTGGGTTAGAAAATGAACTCCCACTCCCATTCAGAAAGTTAAAAGAATGGATTGCCCTAGATGATCAGGTCTTATTGGTTTTATTGAACCCTGAAACTGGCCTATCGTCCTTGCTTACACTTATGGGTTCCAACCTACTCCAAACATCTTGCAGGGTGGTAAAGCAATGTGCAGTATTATTCCACGCCACAGGGAGTCTTGCAGGGAACTCTAGCCCTTATGTAAATTCCAATTGACATAAGTTCCACTTAACTGAGCGGAAGGAACTTCTCTGTCTCTGACTCTCTGTTGTATAGTGTGGAAAAAGATGCATTTCACCACCATTTATTCTCCAAGGACCATGCTTCTGGGCAGACTGTACTATTCGGTCTCTATTCCTATAGTTGAGGAGATGGCCACGATAGCCTGCGGCTGCCCCCCAGATGGGGGTTCGTAACCCTATGGTCCCTTTCCACTGAACGGACCTCTGTAAGGCAGCCATTATAGAGATTTATAGATCAGTCAAACTTTGAGGAAAGGCATTTTCCCTCTGCCCCTTCACGCAAACATATCACCCATATGTTAATATGGCGTGATCTAATCTCCGCATCACCAGCACAGTTCTACAATTTAGCAATGTCCTTATCTTGCTGCTCTACTGGTTGCTGGAGCGTGAAGATAGTGGGCACAATGTCAGCTAAGGATAAAACATTAGCATATACTTTAGGATTCTTGTTGTCTTCTCTCAACAGGCTGATATCAGTAACCATCATGTCTATCTTCGCCTCCACGGTGCCTTTGCTGTCCAGTATTGCCTGTAGTATCTGACTGTAGTTCGCAGGGTACCCATCAAATTTTGCTTCCAATGCATAGAAAGAGATGGTGTTTTTGTCCATCTGGGACTGGGTAGCCATATCTGCATCCTTTCTGAGAGCCACCTTAGTAGTTTGTGTCTCACCATTTTTGTCTGTCCAGTATCTCCACCGCTGAGATTAAATATCCCAGAACGGCACTTTTACCTCCCTACAGGATACAAATTGCTTCCTCGGCCTCAAGATGTTTGTGTGCTCTGTGTATGCCGCTCAGTCCGCATTCACAAAGTGTTATATTGGACCCCTTTTTGGTGCAAGATCCTGACACAATGAGGCACTCACACTCAAAAAGTGTCCAATTCAAGCTGGCGAACCACCGGGTATGAGTATTTTTACACTGATTAGAGAAGTAACTGTAAGGCCAGATGGTCAGTGTAATGTTGTCTTGGTCCCCTGGCATGCAGACCATGAGTCTCAGTCCCACACGGCATGTGTCCTCAATGTGATGAGCCTGGGGACCTTGCATCGACCCATCGCGTATCCAGTATGGATCACTGACATAACATCGACACTCAAAATATCGATCTACAAAATTCTCGACACAAAAATATCGATAACATAAATATCGATACTCTATACTTATTTTAAAAAATACACAAATATCGACACAAATTATCGACAAACATTAACATCGATATAACTAATATCGATCAAAAAAATATCGTAATAACTAATATCGAAATAATTAAATAAACATACAAAATGACAAAAATATCGAAAACAAAAATATAGATCACACTAATATCGCCCCCAAAAAAATATCAACACCTTAAAAATATTTTTTATAAAATCATATATAAAAAAATAATATAAACAATATCACAAACACACACAGCTCATTAAATAAATAAATGTAACACTAAATATATTTTAATTCCAAAAACATATTTAAACTCAACAAATGTATTATACTTACACACACTATATATATAAAAATATTTTTTAATATACATGAATGCAAAATAAAATACAAATAATGTACTATTACACTTTTAAATAAAGAAAGAATAAAAATAAGTTCAACTGAACATTAATTAGCGTTTCCCATATAAGGAAAAAACTAGCACATTAATTGAAAATATTAGTAACAACCAATGAGAAATACCTACAACTAAAATAAACCAATAAGATTGAAAGCACAATTATACAAACACTATATAAACAAAAGAATATGTAACATTATTTTATGCTCCAACAACAAAACCAAGAATAAGGGGAATCTCTGCCGGATTGCTGCTGCAACACTAGACTTCATCACTGAAAGCTCTGAATACAACTTCAAAAAGTAAGTAAAATATCTATTTAATGTTACAACTGCATACAATAATCGTAAAGCACTTTTTATAATAACTAAATAATTAATGTTTATTTTTTCTTAATTATATCTCCTCTACAGAAACTCCAACACATACTCAACTACCTTCAAACATCATCCAAAAACCACCTTGCCAAAAAAGTAAGTATAAATCTCAATTAAAGAGTAAAAACAAGGAAAGTTCCTAAACACTAAAGGCAAGCACCAACAGAAACACCTCAGCGTCAAAAAAAGGTCAACATATTCAAACATAATGTTGTATATTAAAACCTATATTAAAATTAAAACAATTACAATAAATGTAACATTTTTATATACATTTCTCATAGAATTAGAAACATCAAAAGTGACTGAAGGTGCCAAATTCATAACTTCCCAGAAAGGAACATTTTTATTATGTTAAATGGGATATGTCTACACCCAGGAGAAACAGACAGGCGACAAAGTTAATTGGAAATGCAGCAAATATTATTCAAATGCATGTTATGGGAGGGCTACAACTAAAGAAACTACTGTGTTACATGTTAAGGAACATAACCACCCCTCTAACATAGATGAAATAGAAGTGAGAGACGCTTTAGACACTCTGAAAGAAGCTAGCACTAGCTCTCAAAAACCTACTACTGAAATATTAAAAGATGTACTCCCCAGACTTCTAGAACATGTAACTGGCCAATTACCCTCTGTTGAAAAGGCTAATAGCTAGAACAAACAAAGCAACTGCTGTCTTGGTCCCCTGGCATGCAGACCATGAGTCTCAGTCCCACACGGCATGTGTCCTCAATGTGATGAGCCTGGGGACCTTGCATCGACCCATCGCGTATCCAGTATGGATCACTGACATAACATCGACACTCAAAATATCGATCTACAAAATTCTCGACACAAAAATATCGATAACATAAATATTGATACTCTATACTTATTTTAAAAAATACACAAATATCGACACAAATTATCGACAAACATTAACATCGATATAACTAATATCGATCAAAAAATATCGTAATAACTAATATCGAAATAATTAAATAAACATACAAAATGACAAAAATATCGAAAACAAAAATATAGATCACACTAATATCGCCCCCAAAAAATATCAACACCTTAAAAATATTTTTTATAACATCATATATAAAAAATAATATAAACAATATCACAAACACACACAGCTCATTAAATAAATAAATGTAACACTAAATATATTTTAATTCCAAAAACATATTTAAACTCAACAAATGTATTATACTTACACACACTATATATATAAAAAATATTTTTAATATACATGAATGCAAAATAAAATACAAATAATGTACTATTACACTTTTAAATAAAGAAAGAATAAAAATAAGTTCAACTGAACATTAATTAGCGTTTCCCATATAAGGAAAAAACTAGCACATTAATTGAAAATATTAGTAACAACCAATGAGAAATACCTACAACTAAAATAAACCAATAAGATTGAAAGCACAATTATACAAACACTATATAAACAAAAGAATATGTAACATTATTTTATGCTCCAACAACAAAACCAAGAATAAGGGGAATCTCTGCCGGATTGCTGCTGCAACACTAGACTTCATCACTGAAAGCTCTGAATACAACTTCAAAAAGTAAGTAAAATATCTATTTAATGTTACAACTGCATACAATAATCGTAAAGCACTTTTTATAATAACTAAATAATTAGGGGCAGATTTACAAGCCCCTTGCGCCACTTTTGCGTCACTTTTCCCATGTTAAAAGTGACGCAAAAGTGGCGCAAGGGGCTTGTAAATCTGCCCCTTAATGTTTATTTTTTCTTAATTATATCTCCTCTACAGAAACTCCGACACATACTCAACTACCTTCAAACATCATCCAAAAACCACCTTGCCAAAAAAGTAAGTATAAATCTCAATTAAAGAGTAAAAACAAGGAAAGTTCCTAAACACTAAAGGCAAGCACCAACAGAAACACCTCAGCGTCAAAAAAGGTCAACATATTCAAACATAATGTTGTATATTAAAACCTATATTAAAATTAAAACAATTACAATAAATGTAACATTTTTATATACATTTCTCATAGAATTAGAAACATCAAAAGTGACTGAAGGTGCCAAATTCATAACTTCCCAGAAAGGAACATTTTTATTATGTTATATGGGATATGTCTACACCCAGGAGAAACAGACAGGCGACAAAGTTAATTGGAAATGCAGCAAATATTATTCAAATGCATGTTATGGGAGGGCTACAACTAAAGAAACTACTGTGTTACATGTTAAGGAACATAACCACCCCTCTAACATAGATGAAATAGAAGTGAGAGACGCTTTAGACACTCTGAAAGAAGCTAGCACTAGCTCTCAAAAACCTACTACTGAAATATTAAAAGATGTACTCCCCAGAGTTCTAGAACATGTAACTGGCCAATTACCCTCTGTTGAAAAGGCTAATAGCTAGAACAAACAAAGCAACTGCTGCCACCCCACCTACCCCCAAAACTTTTAGTGAAATACAAATGCCACCTGAACTCACTGTAAGTCATACTGAAGAGCAATTTCTACTTTATGACAATAAATCTAATGACAAAAGAATTATTATATATGCAACTCCCACAAACTTACTTAAACTACAGAATTGTGAGACATGGATGATGGACGGGACATTTCAAATATGTCCCAAACCATTTTACCAATTATATACAATCCATGGACTATACCACAATACCAACATCCCCTTTATATATGCCCTGTTACCAAACAAACAAACCACTACCTATGTAGAACTCTTAACAAAAGTAAAGAAAGAAACTAATAACTACTACCCTCAAAAAATTATCATAGACTTTGGACAGTGAATGATACAAGCCATCCTAAAAAACTACCCTCACACAGCAATCCAAGGTGGGTATTACCACTTTAACCAATGCATTTGGAGACACCTTCAAAAACCTACAGTCAGTGTAGAATATGCAACTAATAGCAATTTTGCATATAAAATAAAACAACTAATTGCACTAGCATGCGTGCCAATAACTGATGTAGCAGAACACTACAATCTCTTAATAGAAAGCCCCTACTACCAAACAAATGAAAAAAAACTAAGTCCCCTACTCGACTATTTCGAGGACACCTGGGTGGGAAGGCTACACAGATCTGGACACAGTAGACAGCCCAAATACCACATACCATGGTGGAATGTATATAACAGTACCCTAAACAAAGAAGCAAAAACGAATAACGCTGTGGAAGGATGGCATAATGCTTTCCAAGCCACAACAGGCAGAACCCAACCAACCCTACATAAATTACTACAATCCTTCCAAAAGAAAGAAAGCTACCAACAGTTAAGACTTCAACAGTCTGTAACACAGCTAGGTCCAAAACTAACTAAACAGACTAAAACAATGTTCGAGAAGCTACAATACAAAGTATGGGGATCATTACAATGGCGGAACGATCGTCACGCCCGGGCCCGACGGTGGCGATCGTTCCGCCATCAAACTGAGAATTACCCACCGCCATATTAGGATGGCGGTGGGTATCGCGACGGACGCAAAGTCTGTCCGCCGCTTTTCTGCCGGTGGCAATCGCTCCGATTGCGTGGTGGGCGGAGCAGGGCCACTAATATGGTGGCGGTGTCTAACAGGCACCGTCCGCCATATTAGGATGTGGGTTTTAGGAGGCCTTTCCATGGCGGCGATGCCGCCATGGAAAGGCTGGCAGATATTGGGTTTGGTGGCCCGTTGCTGGTCCCCCATGTGGGGGGGTGTCGCTGCACTGCATTTCCATGCACCAAGTGGCAGGCACTGCGTGGTGCCTGCCACGTGGTGCAGGGAAATGCGGTGCAAGCTCCTTTCACATTGCGGACGGTGCTGCAGCCAGCCGCACTGCCCGCAATGTTAAAGGCCCAGGATGCGCCCGCCAGTATGGCGGTCACATTCTAATTGCAGTGGTGGGACCGCCGCATGTCTGGCGGGCGGTCCCAATCACCGCTACGGTGGCAGGCGGACAAAGTCCGCCCACCATCGTAATCAGCCCCTAAGACTCTACTCAAACACTAAAAGGCTTGAATACCTAAAAACAATAGCTAAATCCCTACTTTAGAACAGTACTACAAAAACATAGCAATATCGTAATTGTGCATTAAATTCCTAAATAAACATTTCTCTGCAAACATATAAAATATAACATTTATGTCAAATAATTTTAACTTAATTTGAAAAATTATTTGACATAATAAATATATTTTATATATTTACAAACATCAATAAAAAGTACAAAAATTACATTCCCCTCCCATTATAAATAATTTAAAATTACTTACTTTTTGTCGCTGATGAATTGAATCCAAACTGCCATTAATAAATCCAAACGTGTAAAGATCCCAAAGTTACTTAAAACTCCCCAAAAAAATGAATAAATACAACTGTAAAAAATATAATCCGGCGACAACGTATCCGTAGACTCCAATCCATTAAAAACCCGAAAAATGGAATTAAAAAAGAAACACTCCAGGAAAACCCGAAAAATAAAGGAACTGTAAAATAATTATTAGTTTACTAGAAACTAATACACAGTTCCTTTACAAAAAAGGATGCTTCTCCCAACGGCAACTTCCAAACGACAAAAACCTTTAAAAAAAACAACACAATCCCTCCCGCACAAATACACAATAAAATCATTAAAAAACACTTATTAACACACTAATAACAGCATATTCTAAAGATATTTAAACATATAATACATATCCTAACACCTACCTATCAACAAACTAACCGCATTTCGCAAACGCAAAACAACTAACTAAACCGCACCAAAAACACAGAATTCAAACTACACATACACTATACAGTACTTAACTACCTTCAAACCATACCTAAATGAAGCCTAAAAGTAATCAAATTAAACTTACCTTGACCGATGCGATGCAGCTTCCAACCGCGAGCTTCTCCCCTCAGAAATGACCAAAAATAACACAGATAGCCTACAAAATACAACTTAGTTTAGAAAATGGCTACCTAAATAAAATAACAAAAATACTTTTTCACATTAAAATCATTGTACATTTCAAATGCAATACTAAATAATGTTTACAAAATTATAATTAATATTACTAATGTACTATGTTTTTTGTTTACTGATAAAAAAGTTAAACTATAATAATAAATATTAGAACATAAATCATATTTATTAGTATACATTAAAAAAGAATATGTAAACCTACCAATGTGATTTAAAAAAATTATGATGTTTGTTAAAAATATGAAAAAATGTTTGTGTTAAAAAATATTTTTCTTTACCAAAATGTTTCCTAACCTTAATAATTTTATTTATATTTACAACTTAAATAATATTATACAAAATATATTATTTATTAAAAAATATGCCAAAAACATATAAAAAAGTCATACAATGAGAAAAATGTAGAAAAACCAGTGAAAAACTAAGGGGCCGATTCCGTTGGCGGTCCTATGCACCTCCGCGGTGCTGGCGGTGGTGGAAAACATCCATTTACTTACTCCTGCGGCGGTCCTCGCGTCCGCCATATTACAATGGGCAAAGATAGCGCATTCCCCGTCCGTCGCAGTGTTTCCGGATCCGCCAGAATTTTCCTTCCGCCACGCTGGCGGAGGGAGCCAATAGAGAAAGACCGCCGTGCGTAATGATGTGACGACCGCCGGACAAATCACGCCCATTAGAACGCAGCGGATAGACCAGCCACTCGGAGACGGCGGAACTACAACTGCGGAGATATAAACTCGAATCCGAGGCACCTCCACACGTTCCTGGCCGCCATGGATCCAGCTCTACAAGCCCTTCCGCTGCTGTACCTCATCCATTACCAGCAGGTAAGACGCCGTCGCGGTCAACACCGCAGGTAAGTCAACAACACATCCCCGCATACAACCACAACTGTTGTGCTGAAATACGTGTCCTGTCTACATCAGACACCCTGGTGGAGACAGCAACATACCCCCCAGTGTAAGTGCACATGTCCTGCACGTCACAAATTGCCACCTCTGCATCGGGGTCACCCATCACCATAGAAATCACTGCAACTAGCCCAGTCGTGGCGGTCATGTCACCGCAGCGGTGAAGCTGTGGGAAAACCTGCCCACAATGTAGTAGGAGTCCAGGATATTGTCCCAGACAAGCAAGCCCAACATCACAACATCCACACCACATGTAACATAAAATAAGCACCACTCTGCACAACACATCTACAGCAAGAAGTCATGTGCAGGGACCCTTTCTACAGTGACATCTCATTAAGATCACCAGCAACTTAATAGGAACATGAGTGTGGGGTGAGGCAAGAGTCCCTCAAAAATGACTATAGTCATCATTGCACACAAATAAGGGTCAGTCCACATACAATGTGGAACAGAGGAGGGCAGAACAATTAGGGTGTGTATGTGTACTTCACAGTAGGCCAACAAGGTTTTGGAATGAGTCAGTGAGCCCAGGTAGATGACACATCATATTACACACCACTGCCACACAATCACACATCAGCACAGCCCCCAAGCAGCCATTTATAGGCCCATCACATACAATGGCAGACCATATCACACAATAACAACCCATACCATGCAACACAGAACAACCTTTCTGACTCAAGCAGAAAACTCAAAGTAAGCACCACTGTGCATTTCACTCACAAGTGCACTGCTGAAATTAATGATACCATGTGAGTATGTCCAGTACATCAACAACAGTGACTATACTCCCAACTCACAGAACACCCACACACCATCACTCCACCTCAACAAAGGGAACAACAACTACTTAGGGGCCGATTCCGATCTAGCTGGGAGAAGGCTCCGTCCGACTCGGAACCAGAGGGCTTTCCGACCGACTCGTGCTCCAGGGCTCCGAGCGCCCGAGTACGATGCGAACAAGCGCTGACGGACATGGGTCGCTCGGAGCCCCATTGATGTCAATGGGAGCCTGTTGTACGACGCGTACATAGGCTCCCATTGACGAAAAAGGTACGCTGCGCATAAGGGCGCCCCCTGTAGTGGGGACGCGTCTGTGCCACCCGCACCATACATGCATGTGTAGAGGGGACCCTTGGGTCCCCCCCTGTGTTCGACTCGTAAGGCTACAGGTGAAGGGGGGGTCCGGCGCGGACCCCCGAAGTCTGCTTCCTGGAGCGTTTACGTGTCGGAAGCTCCGACTCGATCCGGCTGTCCGAATCGTGCATCGCACTGGCTTGGTTGGAAAATGCCTCCATTGCACGGCACGGTTTGCTTACGGACGAGTCGTACAGAACGGTTCGAAACCAGAAACGATTCGGTCGGCGATTTCGCGTTTCTCGCATCGTACTTGCTCGCTCGTACGGCTGGACGAGTCGGTCGGAAAACACGCGTACGGCTCGTACTTTTTCAGGCCGGATCGCGTTCGGAGCCCTTCCGGGCAAGATCGGAATTGGCCCCTAAGTAGTGAATGAATGCCAGAGTGTCAGGAAGACTCCATCTTGACAGCAGACAACTCTGACCTGACACTCAGGACAACCCTTATCCTCACACCTGCCTCCCACTCATGTGAATGAAAGTGAGTAATTGAAGAAATGAAGAGGCACTGTGCAGATTAACAACCATGGAACTGTGCACACTGCATGTCAAGGCCCTCAGACAGCTCACACACTGAAATTTAGCCTCATAGACATATCATAAGTCAGCAGCAATGTATGACAATAAATAAACTAGCCTAAAGTGGAGTGCCCAGTGCATGGAGAAACCCACATAACATTTCTATTTGACATGCAAGAGGAGCAACATATAACACACTACACCTAGGCCATCAAATCAGACATGGGTGGCGCAGTGATTGAAATTGAACTAAAGTAACATCTGTGCAATATCCCTGTCATACAGCAATGCAAGCTATACATTGGCCCAGGAATGATAGGAACTGTCATAAACCATACAGAGACCAGCCCCATCTCTGTGTCAACTACCTTGACATGTGTATGCCACCAGCACAACACTCATGGCTCATTGTCACACTCCCTGACAGTCAAACCCAAGTATGACCTTCACACATACCCCTCATCTACCCATCTCACACCTTCACTACTCAACACCTGTGGGAAACACAGATAAAGGTGCAAATACGGTCCTGTGAGTTTCCCGATAACCAATCACACACCCTGGTGGGTATCTACAAATGTCAGAATCCCACTCAGGGATGTCTCTACCAATGCTGATCCAAATCCAATTGCCAAACACATGTCTCACAAACAACATCCAAAGAAGTCAATGTGCAGGCAAACAGTGGATAGGCAATGTGACCCTAGACAGCACAGAAATACACAACTTTTTCACTCTGGCCAACTGCACAGACACCATCCCCCAACCCAATCAGAAAATGCATCATCAAATGCCAATCATGAACACTAACTGTGATCAATACAATAAATCTGCTAACACAGACATACACACTACACCAGTTACCAAGTGAGCATGCTGTTCATGTGTAGCACAAGCATGCACATGCACACTCCTGACAAGTGACAGGTCAAACATAGGAGGACATAGCACTATTGTGCACTCAAAACAAGCTCATTAGCAAGACTCCACATTGCTGCATGTGACATTCACACAAGAAATGCACACTACACATTCAACACACATCTGAATGTATTACAATGCACAAATTCCTCACCCACAATGTCATGCAAATATAACATTACACACACATGGACCTGTCAGTAGAAAGAGCCAACACAGGCCAATCAATCAATCAATCACAGAATTTGTAAAGCGCACTACTTACCCGCGAGGGTCTCAAGGCGCTGGGGGAGAAAAAAGGGGGGTGCTGCTACTGATCGAACAACCAGGTCTTGAGTAGCCTCCTGAAGGTCAGCAGGTCTTGGGTCTGTCGTAGGCTTAGTGGAAGGGTGTTCCAGGTCTTGGCGGCGAGGTGGGAGAAGGATCTGCCGCCGGTGGTGGTTCTTCGAATGTGAGGGACGGTGGCGAGGGAGAGGTCGGCGGAGCGGAGTTGGCGGTTGGGGACGTAGAAGAGGAGTCGTCTGTTGAGGTAGGCTGGGCCAGTCTTGTGGAGTGCCTTGTGTGCGTGGATGAGGAGTTTGAAGGAGATTCTCCTGTCGACGGGGAGCCAGTGCAGGTTCCTCAGGTGGGGGGTGATGTGGCTGTGGCGTGGTACATCGAGGATCAGGCGTGCGGAGGCGTTTTGTATGCGTTGCAGTCGCTTGATGAGCTTGGCCGGGGCTCCCGCGTAGAGGGCGTTCCCATAGTCGAGTCTGCTGCTGACGAGGGCCTGGGTGACTGTTCTTCTCGTGTCTGTCGGGATCCACCTGTAGATCTTGCGAAGCATGCGGAGGGTGTTGAAGCAGGAGGATGAGACTGCGTTGACTTGCTTGGCCATGGAGAGCGTTGAGTCGAGGATGACTCCCAGGTTGCGTGCGTGGTCGGTGGGTGTCGGGGCTGCTCCCAGCGTCGTTGGCCACCAGGAGTCGTCCCAGGCTGAGGGGTTGGAGCTGAGGATGAGGACCTCTGTCTTCTCCGTGTTCAGTTTTAGTCGGCTGATCTTCATCCAATCGGCGACGGCCTTCATCCCTTCATGGAGGTTGGATTTGGCAGCGAGGGGGTCCTTGGTGAGGGAGAGGATCAGGTGGGTGTCGTCGGCGTAGGAGATTATGTTGAGGTCGTGCTGTCTGGCGATGCGTGCGAGCGGGGCCATGTAGATGTTGAACAGTGTTGGGCTGAGGGACGATCCCTGGGGTACGCCGCAGATGATCTCGGAGGCTTCGGATCGGAATGGTGGGAGGTGGACTCTCTGGGTTCTGCCGGCGAGGAAGGAGGTGGCCCATTCCAGGGCCTTGTCTCGGATCCCTGCGTCGTGGAGGCGTGCGCGTAGTTTGTGGTGGCAGACAGTGTCGAAGGCGGCGGAGAGGTCCAGCAGGATGAGGGCTGCGGTCTCACCGTTGTCCAGCAGGATCCTGATGTCGTCGGTGGCGGCGATGAGGGCAGTCTCAGTGCTGTGGTTGCTGCGGAACCCCGATTGGGATGGGTCTAGGATGCTGTTTTCTTCGAGGTATCGGGTTAGCTGCTTGTTGACGATCTTCTCGATGACCTTGGCTGGGAACGGAAGCAGGGAGATGGGCCGGAAGTTCTTGAGGTCTCTCGGGTCCGCCTTGGGTTTTTTGAGTAGGGCGTTGATCTCTGCGTGTTTCCAGCTGTCTGGGAAGGTCGCGGTCTCGAAGGAGAGATTGATGATGTTGCACAGGTGGGGTGCGATGGAGCTGCTGGCTTTGTTGAAGATGTGGTGCGGGAAAGGGTCTGACGGGGAGCCGGAGTGGATTGTGCTCATGGTCTTGATGGTGTCCTCGATGTTCACGCTGGCCCAGGCTGGCAGGGGATCGTGGTCGATGGTGTGCGGCGGGTCTGGTGCATCGATCTTAGTTGGGGCTGTCTGGGTGTTGAAGCTGTCGTGGATGTCGGCGATCTTGCGGTGGAAGAAGGTGGCGAGGGAATCGCACAGGGGTTGCAACGGTGGGATGTCGTTGGTGTTGGAGCTGGGGTTGGAGAGTTCCTTCACGATGTTGAAAAGCTCCTTGCTGTTGTGTGCGTTGTTGTCGAGGCGGTCTTTGAAGGAGATTCTCTTGGCGGACTTGATGAGGTGGTGGTGGTTACGGATGGCGTCTTTGTGGGCTGCGTGGCTGTCCGGGGTCTTATCACTGTGCCATTTCTTCTCTAGTTTCCGGCAGGTACGCTTGGAAGCTAGGAGTTCCGAGGTGAACCAGCTGGCTCTTTTGGTGGTGTCAGCGTAGGTGGGTTTTTTCAGCGGGGCGAGGGTGTTGGCACAGTCGTCCATCCATCTTCTGAGGTTGCAGGCAGCGTCGTCGGTGTTGGATGGGTCGGAGGGAGGGCTGAGAGCGAGGGTTGCCCGTAGTTGGTCTTCGGTGACTTTGCTCCAGCAGCGGCGTGGGATCTGTTGGATGCGGTGGTGTGTGGTGGGTTTCTGGAAGGTGAAATGGATGCAGCGGTGGTCGGTCCAGAGGAGTTCCGTGGTGTGGCTGAAGGAGACGTGGGAGCTGGAGGAGAAGATGGGGTCGAGCGTGTGGCCGGCGGAATGGGTCGGTGTTGTGACGAGCTGGCTCAGACCGAGGTTGGGGAGGTTGTCGATCAGGGTGGTGGAATTGCTGTCGTTCTTGTTCTCCACGTGAAAATTCAGGTCTCCGAGGAGGATGTAGTTGGTAGAGGTCAGGGCGTGCGTGCTGATGAAGTCGGCGATGGAGTCGCTGAACTGGGGTCGGGGCCCAGGGGGTCTGTAGACGAGGGTGCCTCTGAGGGTGGTGTTGGGGTCCGTGTGGATCTGGAAGTGCATGTGTTCGGCGGTGCTGAGAGTGTTGTCGGTGCTGGTCGAGACCCTGATGGTGTTCTTGTGGACAATGGCGATTCCTCCTCCTACTGCATTGACGCGGTCTCTGCGGGTGATCTTATAACCGTCTGGGATGGCTATGGCGATGTCGGGGGCGGTGGAGTCGTTCATCCAGGTCTCTGTCAGGAAGGCGACGTCTGGTGATGTGTCGAGCAGGTCCCAGAGCTCGACGGCGTGTTTGCGTGCGGAGCGGGTGTTCAGTAGGATGCATCGGAGGTGGTTGCAGTCCTTCTTGGCGGGTGCCTCGGTGGCTCTGAGGCTGGTGTAGCTGCAGTTCCGGCAGGTGAAGGGACCATGGGTGCGTTTCAGGGCGGCCTTGAAGCAGTTGTGCATCCGTCCGGGGTTGAGAGCATGGAGTGTGGTGGCATCGTATCGGCGTCGGTCCTCGAGGCTGGTGCCGGGGGCGCACGGCCCAGGGGTTCTGGCGCTGGGCGCGGTCCAGGCACGGACGGGCTTGCCTTAGGCGCGCCTTCGGCGTGCCAGCGGCGCGGCCGCGCAGCGGCCGCCATATATGGGGAGGTGGGAGGGAGGAGCAGCTGGGAGGCAGGGGCAGCGAATGGGCAGTCAGGGGGGCGGGGCCGCAGGGGACGCAGCGGCGGGATTGGAGAGAGGCAGCGAGGGGTACAGAAGGCAAGAAGGACACAGGGAAATGGGGGCAGCGAGGGAGACAGAAGAGAAAACGGGCACACAGCAATGGGGGCAGCGAGGGTACAGAAGGAAAAAAAAGGACAAAATACAGTGGGGGGAGCGAGGGAGACAGAAGAGAAAACGGGCACACAGCAATGCGGGCAGCGAGGGTACAGAAGGAAAAAAATGGACAAAATACAGTGGGGGCAGCGAGGGAGACAGAAGAGAAAACGGGCACACAGCAATGGGAGCAGCGAGGGTACAGAAGGAAAAAAATTGACAAAATACAGTGGGGGCAGCGAGGGGAGCAGAAGAGAAAAACGGGCACACAGCAATGGGGGCAGCGAGGGTACAGAGGGAAAAAATGGACAAAATACAGTGGGGGCAGCGAGGGGAACAGAAGAGAAAAACGGGCACACAGCAATGGGGGGAGCGAGGGTACAGAGGGAAAAAATGGACAAAATACAGTGGGGGCAGCGAGGGGAACAGAAGAGAAAAACAGGCACACAGCAATGGGGGCAGCGAGGGTACAGAGGGAAAAAATGGACAAAATACAGTGGGGGCAGCAAGGGGACCAGAAGAGAAAAACGGGCACACAGCAATGGGGGCAGCGAGGGTACAGAAGGAAAAAAATGGACAAAATACAGTGGGGGCAGCGAGGGGGACAGAAGAGAAAACGGGCACACAGCAATGGGGGCAGCGAGGGTACAGAAGGAAAAAAATGGACAAAATACAGTGGGGGCAGCGAGGGGAACAGAAGAGAAAAACGGGCACACAGCAATGGGGGCAGCGAGGGTACAGAGGGAAAAAATGGACAAAATACAGTGGGGGCAGCGAGGGGAACAGAAGAGAAAAACGGGCACACAGCAATGGGGGCAGCGAGGGTACAGAGGGAAAAAATGGACAAAATACAGTGGGGGCAGCGAGGGAACAGAAGAGAAAAACGGGCACACAGCAATGGGGGCAGCGAGGGTACAGAAGGAAAAAATGGACAAAATACAGTGGGGGCAGCGAGGGGAGCAGAAGAGAAAAACGGGCACACAGCAATGGGGGCAGCGAGGGTACAGAGGGAAAAAATGGACAAAATACAGTGGGGGCAGCGAGGGGAACAGAAGAGAAAAACGGGCACACAGCAATGGGGGAGCGAGGGTACAGAGGGAAAAATGGACAAAATACAGTGGGGGCAGCGAGGGGAACGGAAGAGAAAAACAGGCACACAGCAATGGGGGCAGCGAGGGTACAGAGGGAAAAAATGGACAAAATACAGTGGGGGCAGCGAGGGGAACAGAAGAGAAAAACGGGCACACAGCAATGGGGGCAGCGAGGGTACAGAAGGAAAAAAATGGACAAAATACAGTGGGGGCAGCGAGGGAGACAGAAGAGAAAACGGGCACACAGCAATGGGGGCAGCGAGGGTACAGAAGAAAAAAATGGACAAAATACAGTGGGGGCAGCGAGGGAGACAGAAGAGAAAACGGGCACACAGCAATGGGGGCAGCGAGGGTACAGAAGGAAAAAAATGGACAAAATACAGTGGGGGCAGCGAGGGGAACAGAAGAGAAAAACGGGCACACAGCAATGGGGGCAGCGAGGGTACAGAGGGAAAAATGGCAAAATACAGTGGGGGCAGCGAGGGGAACAGAAGAGAAAAACGGGCACACAGCAATGGGGGCAGCGAGGGTACAGAAGGAAAAAATGGACAAAATACAGTGGGGGCAGCGAGGGAAAACACACGAAAAACGGGCACCGAGGCCACAAGCAGAGGGCGAGCTTACCAGCAGCAGCAGCGGGCAGGACACGACAGGTGGAGCTGTGTGGCGGGGGAGCGACCTACCTGGTAAGGTCAAGGGTCGCTCCAAAGACTGCATCCATCAACAACAAAAACACTACACATGCACATACAAAATCATCACATAGCAAACTCAGCTGGACATCAGGTGGACTCACACCTGGCAAGGACAAGGAAACATACACTCACAGCAGTGCATGCACAGTAATCAGTGTGTGAACACCAACAAAATCAGTATCACACATGTCTGAGTGCTCCACCATGAACTTACACACCACAAATCATCACAGGCCACAGATCACATCACACTCAGGAAGGGTAGCAGTACCTCAGCAAACAGACATACACTTTAGCTATCACCTACTGCTGCACAACTCAGGAAAACACAGATGCATCGAACATGACTGGAGGACTGTGCTGGTAAAACAGATGCACTGTACATGAGCAACCATGACTGCAATCAAGTATAAGAAAACACCACATAACAAATGGTGAAACTGTCCTGAGTGGCACATTGGTCCTGGACACAGATCATCCTTCCACAGTACAGTGTCACACTATGAAGTGGTGGGGAGTGTCACACACTGGCAAGGCATGGGGTGGAAGATATTAGACTGAAGTGGTGTGTACATTACCATTGGACAGGTGAGGAGTGTACAGTGCAAAAACACATAGAGGAGTAACTCACAATGTGTAACCATCAAATGCCCATCTAGGGGATGGTATGACTCTTCATACCACATACTTGTGCCAAAAATGTGTCAAATGACAGCAATGTATGAGAAAAGTCACATATAATGTCAGTTTGCCTGAGCAGGTCAGCACAGTGAGCACAAACGTAAACAAGAGCCATGGCAGATCAACAAAACACAACACAGACATTGCAGTGACACACTCTGCATACTCACAACTGACACCGACAACAAGTAGGTGTACCCCAGGATTGCAAGGTCACACTGACACACTGCACAGTGCTCAACAAACAACTCCTACATGTGCCCACAATCTAAAGCACATGGCTGAGAATGTAAACAAACAGGCACTCATTACCTGGATCATACATGTGTGTAGGTGTCATGTTCAGGGGCACATACACATCAACACTTCTGACAATGACAGGCCAATCACACTGTATGACTACTCAAGTGCACACATTCTAATGTACCCATGTGACTATGAACCCAGGCATACACAAGATGACTACACATCTACACTGCTGTTCACACATCAAGAGAGATCCCACAGATATGACGGACCCTGTCTACCACGCAAGTTATCCTGTGGCTAGAATTCACTTCTGTTGTGGTACAGCATCCAAATATGACATGTGTACTAAATTGGAGACCTGACAATAGAATGATTAGGATAAGAGGACATCATCACAGACAACCATCATTGCACCCTCAAGCCTCTGAGTCAAGAAGCACAAAAGTGCCTGTAACATCTGACAACCTCTGCAAAAGAAAATCAAGTAATTGCCAATGTGAATGTGGCATACCGAGCATGTGTCACATGAACATATACACATACATTGCACTTTTTTCATTAGCAAGGGCAGCGACAAAGCACACAACATGAGTAACAGTCTTTATTACATTATCTCTGGATAGGCATCAAAAGTGCGAAACATCAAGGCCATTGGCCAGTCCAAATTTCTAGTCCACACATGTGTGCATGAGAACTTGCACATGAAATGGGTAACACAGTCCACTGCCATGGGAATCACCACAGGTCAGGGGCTTTCAATGGGCAGTCCAGGCACCACTGTGGGAGAAATGGTGTGGGGAGGGGGACTTGGCTTCAAATTTGGCTTGAAGTTGAACTGGGAGGGGGCTGATTGTCGGGACCAGTTGGAGGACTGGACCTGGGAGGGAGAGAACTGGCTGAGGTAGAGGGATCTGTGGATGTGGGAGCCTGAGGGCTGCTTGGGCCAGGTGGAGTGGTGGCACGTGGAGGTGGTGACATGCTGTGTGGAGGCTCAGTGGCTGAGGGTGAATGTTGAGGGCTGGGTCTCAACTGTTTGGGGATCTGATATCCCACAATGGTCTTGGCCGGAGTGGGAAGTGAGGTGGGCACAACAGCCTCACTCTTCCCCAAAGGTGTAGCAGGTGCAGGTGGCTCCCCCCGTGGGGATTTGCTGGACCTGGTGGTATGCTGGGTGTGGCCTTGCCTTTTCCCCTGCATCCCCTGTTTCTGAGGTAAACCCCCCACTTTGCTCTCTTGTCCATGCTTCACAGGGGTGTGGGTGGGAGTTGAAGTTTTGGGTGAATCTGCCTTCGGAATGTCTTTTGACTTAGTTGTGGCAGGCACAAGGTTCACAGCAGTTTCAAAACTGCATTGCACTACCGCGATGGCGGTACCCATTGGCTACAATGGCATTGGCATAGGTGGTGTCACACCGCGGGGGCCAGGTGGTCACTACCGCAATCCGGCATCTTTCAATTGTGGCCAATGACCGGGCCGGCGGTGGCGGTGCACGCCTACGGCACCTATGGCACTTGCCAATTTTCATCATTGAACACTATACCTTTACAATGTATTTTTGCACCTGGTTGTATAGTTAAATGCGAGTGTGACATTTAACTCACTGATGCCCACACATGCCATGTCAGTGCCACAACTTGCCCATGCACTGATGCACCAGGACACCCCTCCACAAGGGGGGTCACTGAGGACTGACAATCTGAGTAACCTTTGCTCATTAACATCCTTCAAAATACTGTACAACACATCAGTCACATCACAATTTGACATACCCACTGATCACATCCAACCATGTTAAGCCATAGTGCCAAAACAATCTTGCAATAGCCAGGTTCTGCCACATTGCAGTTAAGTCACAGAGGCTAACCATCCTAGTCATGTTGCCATGTGCACAAATGGCACAGGTAATTTAGCCAATGCATCACTGCAATCATCACCATCTACCCCATCAGCACCTGTGTGCACTTGCTGTCACTATGGCAGGTAATTACATCATGTTATGCCATGCTGCTGATATTGGGCTAGTATACTTCACAATGGTGCTGTCCTGTAAATAATTGTGAAAAAAGGGACCCATGGGACAGGTGTGATCCTTAACAACTCACTGCTCCCTGAGTCCACATCTGTGCATGCCTGTAGCCACTGACACATCATCACAACAGCACACTATTGAGCTAGCCACACAGCACACACAAGCCTGACAAGTGTATTGGGCTACCCACTTCACACAATGGATTATCCTGTGTAGGAAGGTCTCAGTTCAGACAACATTCATACAATGTGAGATGAAAAAATGCCAAGCTGATTTTATGTGACAAGGGTCATGGGTTTTAACAATTGATAAACAAAATGTTGTACGAAAGCAGAACAGCTGCACTCAACAGTGAGGCCACTTATAAGCCATTGCATCACACTAGAGACATCACAGTGGTCCGCACAGGCTCAGGGCTGGGATTTGTGCAGTCACTCATACGCAAAGTCACACTTTGCACAATACTCACCCCCAACTTGCTGCTGATGGGCCCTCAAGCGTCCATCCAGCTCTGGCTGGGTCACTGCCAAGATGCGGACCATTAGTGGTGTCATGCTCCGGCGTGCCAACCTGCCACTTCGAGGGAGATGAAAAAATGCCAAGCTGATTTTATGTGACAAGGGTCATGGGTTTTAACACATGATAATCAAAATGTTGTACGAATGCAGAACAGCTCCACTCAACAGTGAGGCCACTTATAAGCTATTGCATCACACTAGAGACATCACAGAGGTCTGCACAGGCTCAGGGCTGGGATTCATGCAGTCACTCATACACAAAGTCACACTTTGCACAATACTCACCCCCAACTTGCTTCTGATGGGCCCTCAAGCGTCCATCCAGCTCTGGCTGGGTCACTGCCAAGATGCGGGCCATTAGTGGTGTCATGCTCTGGCGTGCCAACCTGCCACTTCGAGAGAGCACCCCTAGCGTCATCTCAGCAACGTTTTTGCTCAGGCGGCAGATGTCATCCCACCTCTTGTGGCAGTGCGTATGACATCGGTTGGAGACACCCAGAGACCGCACCTTGCGTGCAATGGCCCTCCATATGGCCTTACGCTGATGGACCTTAAGCTGCAGGCATGGGAGACAAGAGGAGGAGGTTTCTGTGACACTGTGTTGTGTACCACTGTGTGACAGTACAGGACCATGAAAATACATAGCACACTAACACATCAATGGAGAGCATAGCCCATACAGCATGTCACATAGTGCACTTGGAGCAAACAATATCATTGCAATGGTTACATATATGATGATGGATACACTACATTCCCGTCCCATACACATGTAGAGTGCCAGCACAGAACCCAATGTAAAAATTGCCCTCAGCTGTGATGCACTATGTGAGTCAGCATGACATACAATACACTGGAAATGATGTGTAGAGGTCAGACTCACTGTGTCCTACACTACACGCCCCTTAATGTCCCTGACCATTGCCTAGCTACATGTGTCATGGTGGTCACATTGAGGGCCATGATTTTACAATCTCACACTCTTCTCACAAGGTAGAGTCCTGTCTTGTGCAATCCTCAGGCCTATGATGGCTCATTGAGAAATAGGGTTGTGGACAACACATATATTTCACTCAGTCCTTTTGGTGATTGGCCCTTGTAACATTGGGCAGTTTCTGTGCAGGCCAGAGGGCCTGAGGATAAACGTGGCCCATCACAGAAATCACATGCGTGTACAATATGAATGGAGAAACAGTGCATACACATGCGAGACTCTACACATCATGGAATCAATAGTAGGATGACATGTCCAACTCACATTTAGCTGATGTGTCATAGGAGAATTACCCAAGAGTGATAGACCCAGGCATTGTACTCCTGTGCAGAATGGACACATCTCCATAGGGTCATTTTTATAAAAGGTACAAACATTAATTCAGTACCCTCTGGCCAAGCTACATTTGTAATGTCTCAAATGAGCATATGAACACTTAATGGACTAGGACATCACATAGCACAGGGAATGTGTGTTCAGACTTCGAGTCTCTCAAACCAGCAGGGTAACTGGGTAACTGCCAGACCACAGTATGTCATTCTCATCCTTAAAATTGGGGTAAAGGTAACGGCTAAATGCAAGTTAAATGATTATATTTAGCATATCAGGCCATACATTTATGAATCCAAATCATCAAAAACCTATACTGTAATACATTTAGATAGGCATATACATATGACAAAAACCATTTGTGTATTTTATATATAACAAAATATTTTTTATTTATTTATTTATAATATTTGATTGATGAAAATACTTTTATTTTTTTCAAAATTGTTTTTTTAGTATATCAGTTATATAGTTTTATATACATATGTTCATATTATCATTTTCAAATCTGTAAGAGTCATATACATGATTATATGCCTATGACAAAACAAATATGTACAAACATAAACATAACACAATTTTTTTTTTTAAACTACAATATGCATAGAGTTAAAATACATGAAAAAGTGATAGGTTATGGAACAGTTCAAAAGGCTGGCGGTAGATGAGAACCACCCCGGTTTCGGCGTGTGTACCTTCGTCAGGAAAACCTGGCTCAACTTTTTCTACAAGAAAATTAACAACAAACCACATATAGACATAAGTACATATAGCTAGGCCTGAAACATAAGCTTATTGGTAATTAAGAGCAGGTCATGCTTCTAGAACAAATCAACAGTGCCAGCGGTACTGGAGAAATGCATTTAAAGTTTTTCCTCACATATATACATGTACAGAGGAGTGCAGATTTAACGTGCACTAGAAGTAATAATAAAAACAATCATTGTTCATCAAATGATGAAATCAATGTGTGCTACCTTCACCAGAGCAGTTGTGAAGAAAACTTGTGCTCCCCAGTGATGATCAATAAAGAATGTTAAAAGAATTATAGAAAAACGCTAAACAGGTCAAAACATCGCATGTATGAGTGAGGACTTATAACCATATCTGCCTCTTCTCTTACTTTGACCTGTTTTAATTTCAGGATAAACTGCATGTGAATGATAGTATCATGCATGTCTTTATCAATCGTAATTTAAAGAAGCTGGAGAGGTATAAGTACCTTATATGAATGTAGTCTAGAATAGTCTTTTAATATGGGAGTAACAATTCTTGCTCCTTCGAGTCCACGACCCAGAATTAGCGCTTGAATGTACGTGTTGCTGCTAGTTAACGTAAAAGGAGGAGAGGAAGGTGTTATAATGACTATTTAACAGTGCTTTATCTGTAAGTCATTAATTTTAATTAATTATAAGGCTCCTAGGCATATATACCTGTATGGTAATTTATGAACAATAGTATCTATGTTTATGTGGATACTGATACATCAAGGAATTTCAATCTGTGGAAACAGATGAGACCATATTTTATCTAGGTAATCTTGAAATTAAGTTAGTAGGATATCGATCATGCCCTACTTGTTAGGGAAATATACTCACATATATTCTGTCGTGGTATATGCTAGCCGGCTTAAGTCCCAATCAAGGGTTTAAGGATTTGTGAAACTGCAAAATCAATATCACAGATGGTTTTAGGAAAAGAGAGGAACATATTGCAGGGCCCCTAATTGTTAAGTAGATAAAGATATATTTACTTACTTAACTGATATTTTCAGAAGATGTATAACTTGTTTAACAAGATGAAAGTTCGGCAAGATTCAAGCTCATGATTCCACAAGGTAATGGAGAACTTCTACCCAGGAGCATCCTAAAATATTAAAATATTTTGATATTGTATTCACTATATAGTGCATTCCTTAAAGTAAAATCTTTAATTCATGTTATTCTGTGTAACACGACCTTTAAGTCACTCATGGTGTGGCTAGATTTAATTATACTACATCGTGTGGTTGATTAAATCTCACTAGTGTCAAGGTCTCACTGGATAACCTAGTGTAATACATGCACATGGATACCGCAATTCTCATCCTTAAATGCAGTCATGGATCTGTGGAAATAAGGCTACACACCCCATTGCATGCTAGGCAGTGTCTCACACATTTACATTACACAGTCTCAGAACAACATATGTTCATTTTGGCTTAAGAAGAGCTAGACAAGTGTCCATCTTGCCATCCTCCCGACATACTCAAGTGCAATTAGTATTAGGTCATGTATGGAGCATGCTGTTGGCAAAATATTGATGCATGCACATTGGTTTGCACTCACAGGCACATACTACTGTACAGTAACATCATGGGAGCATTCTGAGCACTCTCAAAGTTTTACTCAGACACTTACCAGTACATCTGGAGCACCATATAGCCTCCCATACTGTGCAAGGAGAGGACCTCGTCCACCAGGACCTCCAGCTCCTCTGTGGTGAAGTGACGGGCCCTGATGTTCTCTGTTCGCGCCATCACTGGGTCCAGAGTACAGGTACAGCAGCAGTTGGTGGTGATGAATTGCAGGCAGCAGTGTCTGAATGCAAGTGACATGTGTGGCTCTCTCACAGACATTTATAGGCCCCTAGGGTTGTTTCAGTGGTACTCTGCTGTTGCTATTGGTCTGCCTGGTTTGCATCTTTCAATTGTGGCCAATGACCGGGCCTGCGGTGGCGGTGCACGCCTACCACGAGTTTCAAAACTGCATTGCACTACCGCGATGGAGGTACCCATTGGCTGCAATGGCATTGGAATAGCCGGTGTCCCACCGCGGGGGCCAGGTGGTCGCTACCGCAATCGGGCATCTTTCAATTGTGGCCAATGACCGGGCCCGCGGTGGTGGTGCACGCCTACTGCGAGTTTCAAAACTGCATTGCACTACCGCAGTGGCGGTTCCCATTGGCTGCAATGGCATTGGCATAGGCGGTGTCACACTGTGGGGGCCAGGTGGTCGCTACCGCAATCCGGCATCTTTCAATTGTGGCCAATGACCGGGCCTGCGGTGGCGGTGCACGCCTACCACGAGTTTCAAAACTGCATTGCACTACCGTGATGGAGGTACCCATTGGCTGCAATGGCATTGGCATAGGCGGTGCCAGGTGACTACTCGTCATCAGAGCGGGCGGGGCGCGCAGACTATGCCTGTTTTCTATTTCCTTCCTTTTTATAGTAGACGCTACTCTCCTCTCGCACTGATTGAACACACCGGGCCAGGTCTGAGAGGTATATATGACACCCGCGAACCCGGCCTCATCATCGTCGGAGTTCCGTAGCAGCAACAACAGGTTGATAGGAGGGTCCTGGGCTGACACGCAGTAAGTCGTTCTAGAGGCACTACCACGCCGCGACAGATCGGGTAAGACCTTTCCTTTTCAGCAATCATCACTGGCCAATGCGCCACTTTTTCTTTTCTTTTCCAAAGAGCCAGCACCCCTGCTGGCTACTCATGGGGCATTCGCAGCAAATCGCTAGCGTGAGAACCAAGTTATATTTTCTTTCTTCTCACCATCCTGTACCCGATATTATCGCCACTCACTTTACCGCATATATCGGTCTTTTTCACTGTAAATACTTCACCCCGCAGTTAGTTCCGCAATCCACACGGACGGCTCGGTCATCAAAACATGACGTGATGATGCATAATCTGCTAATTCTCCTTCCTGTATGTTTGTTTTGTCTTGTATGTTTTTATGTGTAGTAATGCTTTGAGAGGGAAGCCCCCCTCACACATAGTGCACCTTGCGCGTGCAACACATTTTTACCTAGGACACAAACTAGTAGCCTAGTCACCTCCTTCGCACATCACTAAGGTCCTGAGGAAAGCCTGTTTATATAATAAGGTCTGGCTGAAACATGTAGACCACTCACTGGATGCAGGAGTGTCATAAATAACACTCCGCCTACATCCTACGCCTTGTTTTTATCACTGCCAGGGCCCAAACATTAAAGTAAAACCTTCGGGGATTGGGGCCACTGGACAGTTTTTTAACCTATCACTTTTCACGTCACCTACACTGCACACTCAGCAATACACCTGCTCCACTGTAATACAGGCGTTGTAGCACACCCGGGACACATTCGGTGTCATCGGGTGGGCCCGATGATGAAGCATGCCACCAACTGGGTTGGTGGGTGAGGGCTTTATAACAAGAAATAAGATTTTTTCTTTAAAACAAACATCATCAAACATACACTCTTGTGACCCTTACCACGTCTAGGTAGACTAGTTCTTCTTGATTGGATACGCTACCGCAATCCGGCATCTTTCAATTGTGGCCAATGACCGGGCCGGCGGTGGCGGTGCACGCCTACGGCACCTATGGCACTTGCCAATTTTCATCATTGAACACTATACCTTTACAATGTATTTTTGCACCTGGTTGTATAGTTAAATGCGAGTGTGACATTTAACTCACTGATGCCCACACATGCCATGTCAGTGCACATGATTACATGCATTGGCATGTACTTCCTCACATGTCACATATGATATTTGTGTGCATTTACACAGATTTGGTGTGTAATGGAGTCTCATATTTGTGAACATGTCAATATGTAAGATGGCTAATCAACCCACAGTAATGATGGGCTGACCACATCATGTGCCTATTTCACTGTGTACATTGCTGTATTTATTTTGATAGTTGATCAGCTTACACACACTGTGCTCATTGTGTAAAAAAGTTGTGCTCTGTGAGACTAAAGCAAGAAGGTACTGCAGGTACAGCAGCTACGTAGAAGTCAGCAGTGTTGCTGTTTGCCACATGAGCTGTGTCACCTACACCCAGGGCTGGTGACACAAGATGTAGGAGTGTACCAATTACCATTCACATAGTCTGAATCTGATTTTGAAGTAGTCAGTATGTATATACTGACCACATGTACGACTACATGAGATCAAGGTGTCTCTGCATGTGACTTGTGCATTAAGCTGTTGTTACAGTCCTGTCAATGTTGGCGCTGTGTTAGTCAATATGTAGGATGATTGACACATCTCATTGGTGAATTTAATTTACATGTGTCCTCTTTCATATTATGTAGGAGACGACCAAATGTGCATCGGCCTTTCCCAGTGCTGGCGAACATGGAGGATGAGGACATCATAAGGAAATTCCGGCTGAATTGCCCTACCCTTCAAGAGCTATGTGCTCAGTTGGAGCCCCATCTGAGGCCTCGCAGAACCTATCCGACAGCTTTGACGCCAACAGTTAAGGTGATGGCCGCCCTGCATTTCTTTGCCACTTGCTCGTTTCAGTGCACAGTGGCCATCGTCGATGGGATGTCTCAAGCTATGTTCAGCATGGTGCTACGTGATGTCCTGTCCGCAATGTTGACCTACAAGGACTGCTACATCCACTTTCCAAGGAGACAAGAATTGGCAGATGTGAAGGCTGAATTTTATGACCTTGGACACATACCTAATGTTGTTGGAGCCATTGAATGCACACACGTTGGCCTAGTTCCACCACAGGCACGTGAGCACATATACCGTAACAGGAAGCATTTCCATTCCATTAATGTGCACATGGTATGCCAAGCGGATATGATTATCTCCCATGTCTGTGCCAAATTTCCGGGTTCTGCACATGACTCCTACATACTGTGTAACAGCATCATCCCACAATTGATGGCAAATCTGCATCCGGAGCGTGCGTGGCTTGTTGGTGAGTACGCAGAGTCAAGTAGTGTGCTGTATGTGTGACAAGCTGTTCTCGGCTACTGTTTATGTTACAAAATTGGTCTATGTATCTTACACCTAGGTGACTGCGTATCCCAACCGGCCTTGGTTGCTGAGCCCACTGAGGAATCCAAGGACCCCGGGTGAAGTCCGCTACAATGATGCACATGGGAGGACATGTCGTGTAGTGGAGCGTGCTTTTGGGCTTCTGAAGTCTAGATTCCGGTGTCTGGACAAGAGCGGTGGTGCACTACTCTACTCTCCCCAAAAGGTGTGTCAGATCATAGTTGCATGCTGCATGCTCCACAAGCTGGCCTTGCGCAAAGAGATCCCCTGCTCCTGGACGATGATGAGCAGCAGATGCCCCCGCTGCAAATCCACACATGCTCCACACATCCTCCACGATGATAGTGGAGAAGAAGAAGGTGTTGACCTGCGTCAACAGCTCATCGACAACTACTTCCCTTGAGTGTAAGTGACATTGTACAACAGTGACACTGTCTGTTGGCTTTGATGGTAGTTGCAAGGCATAGATGAGCTTTTTGACTGCTGGCTGTTGTTGGCTCACTGCTAATGGCTGATGTGTGTGGCACAGTGTATTGTTTTCCACATACCTCATGTCTATGTTGATGGTGTTGGTCATTGTTATGTGCGATGGGTTTTGTACGTTGTTGACTACTGGTGTGTTTTAGCTGTAATGGCATCACCTGACAAGTAAATTTCATTCTCTTGTGTCTTTCTAGGTTCCTTCACCCTATCACTGCCTCGTCACAATCAGAGCTTGTGGTACATTGGAATCTGAGTTGACAATGTACATACTGTGATAAACTTGGAACTGACACAAAGGCATAGGTGTGTAAAGAGTGTTTATTTTCAATAAGTTTTTGTGAAAGAGAAGTGAATGTTTTTAAAATTGTGCAAAGTGAGTTTATGAGTTGTCAGTGATGGTAAATGAGACAAATAGAGTAGTCACCACATTGATGTAATCACACAGTCCAACAAACTCCTGACATCAACATGGCAATGTGGGTTAGGATAATTAACAAAGTCAATGTCAAGGGCAACACATGTGCCATCATGGCTGGCTCAGCGACTTGCCTTTGGTTGGTGCTTTGCCACGTGATCCTCCCGTGGTGTTTCTCGGACGTCCCCTCCTGTGTTTGGCAGGGGGGCCTCTGCTGCAGGCTCAGCGGTGTCTGAGGAGTCATTGTCTTGCAGCTCACCCCTCTCTGTGGCCGCAGTTGAGGTGGTGGGAGTATCAAAAGGCTGGCCACTGGAGGGGGGTTGAGCGGTCATTTGAGCCGCATGTCTGTCCCTCAGAACACCCACAAGCTGGCCCATGATATCCACAAGTTGGCTCATACGTGTGTCCATGGACCTCAGCAGCAGGCGGAGCTCACGCACTTCTTCGACAACTTGGCCCATCTGTCCCTGGTTCTGTTCAGATGCACCAAGTACTCTTGCAATGGTGGCCAGGGCTTCTGTCTCAGTGTCCTCCTGTGATTGTCCCCCAGTTGCCCTCCCACCTGCCCTGCTGACACAGACCTGTGGCGTTGGGACTCGACGCACCCGCACACTCTCTCTGGCATCCTCAGATGGTGTGGTGGTGTTGGTAACCACTGAGACAGGGTGAGTGTTGCAGGCAGCAGTGGTGATGGTGGAGGTGGCTGCCGCACAGGTCGTTGTAGCAGGGGTCAGCGCTGTTATTGTTGCTGTGGTGGTGGTGGTGGTGGGGACAATGAGGCCCTGAGATGTAGTGCGCCCTGGCAGTCCTGAGGGGCCATGTAGTTTCCCCTCATCCGACAAACATAGGGAATCTGCATCACAGAGTTCACATTCTGGGGGGGAGACAGGCTCTGCTGGTTGGTGGTGTTTTCAGCTGCAGTTGCTTGTGGATCTCTTGTTGGACAGAGGTTAAATTGTCAGTTAAGTGCACTCCACAAGCTTGGTGTTAGACTTTTGGATGTAACATTTGATACACCAAACATTTTACATTGCAATCACTTGGTATGGCTGAAAGATAATGAGCATCATGACATGATGTTGAGGTACATACATTGCTTGTCCATAGTGTGACATGGAAATTGAAACCATGTGCCACGTACAGATTGTGTGATTACAAGGACATGTCATCATCTACCAACTTGCGGCACAGCAACTTTTGATTATGCGTCATTTTTGTTTACTCTTCATGGAATCAGTTTCAGCTAAGCAAGAACTAGCCATTGGAATGTTATTAATGTTCTTTCATATCATGTACTTTTGTTTGTTTTTCAAATTGGCCATGCATGTTTTGTGTTCATATGGGCCTTCATGCTCTGACACCATGGCACTTACACATTGCATTCTATGCTGTGCATGATTGGGCCCTGAATTTTTTTCACATGTGACTTGGTGAGTCAAAGTGTAATTTCTGTGACAGTTATATGCGCTTCGCTGGCTGCACACTGGATGTAACTTTTGGATCTATGCCAAGTTGGCTGACACGTGAGGGCTGGTGTGCGCATATGGCTCCATGCATTTTGAGAAGGATGGCAGGGTGCATGCACTGACTGCCTCCCTATTAGGTGACACAGTGGAGGGAAATGGCTGCCACATGGTTCTGGATGGGGGGGTGCTCCATCCGGCTCTGCTGTGAGACAGGGGTGCCTGGTGGGAGTTGTAGTGCTGGCTGCCTATCCACATACCCCCCCCTATTGAGATGGCTACCTACCTGTAAATTTGATGAGAAGAATGAAATGGCTGTTACATGGTTCTGGGTGTGGG